>CABHPH010136171.1:0-44671 GCA_902168325.1 Peromyscus nudipes
GGGGGGGTACAATGAAATTCTATATTTTACTCAGTTAAAATATAATAATAAAGTAAAATTATAAGGTTATTGTTTAAATGATTATAGTGAGAACTCTAAGAATCAATATCATGATCATTTATAACAGTCTGAAAGAAAAGGCATAAGTCACAAAGCCAAGATGCCTCAGCAACAACTGCCATAAAGAGACATGGACATTGGCAGAAGATGCATTGAAACTCTTACTCAAGAAAACTGCTCCCTTTACATCTGTCAGCTCCTTGCAAGACTATATAATCTTTCTTAAAAGTGTCCTAAACATGTGTCTCATAAATTGGGTAGACTCATTATATATGACTGCAGTCGTGCATTGCGGGAGTGGGCAATCTTTTCCCTTCATTGTAGACAGTGGTCTATGTGCCTTAGACACCAGATCAGATGTACTTTTCTTAGGTTTGTGGCGTATCTGTAGTGTGCAAGATTGTCAGAATAGTCTTGTTTTGCAAAAACACATCAGCAACAAAAAAAAGATCACCATATAACAAGGCACTGCAACAGGGAGTTTCAGGATTATAATATAAAGAGGAAGGGTCAGAGCACAGACTCTGCAAAGTAGACAGTCATTAAATGTCTGCACTTTGAGGAAGTTTTATTCCTCTAGAAACCATTTATAGACACACACTCATTCAAACACACACAGAGAGAAAGAGAGAGAGAGAGAGAGAGAGAGAGAGAGAGAGAGAGAGAGAGAGAGAGGGAGAGAGAGTTACATAAATAACTTCATTTTTCATGTTTTTCTTTTTATTGAAAAATAGACTGTTTTCTCATACAATACATACTAATTACAGTTTCCACCCCCTCTATTCTTCCCAGTTCCCCCCACCTCCCTTCTCCACAGGATCCATTCACTTTCTGTCTCTCATTAGAAACAAACAGTCTTCTAAGAGATGGCAACCAAATATGACAAAATTAAATGTAATAAGATGAAGCAAAAACATCACAAGGCAACCCAACAGATGAAATGAAGCCCCCAAAGCAGGCACTAGAATCAGACCCACTCCATCACATGCTCAGGAGTTCCATAAAAATACTAAGCTAATAGTTATAACATATAGGCAGAGGACTTGGTTCAGACCCAGGTAGGCCCTGAGCTTGCTGCTTCCATCTCCGTGAGTTAATATGATCCTTGCTTAGTTGATTCAATGGACCTTGTTGTCCTGGTGTCCTCTATTTCCATCTGGCTCTCACACTCTTTCCACCTCCACTTTCGCATGGTTCCCTGAGCTCTGGATTGATGGATTTGATGGAAATATCCCATTTAAAGGACTATCTTTCTATGTAATGTCTGGCTGTGGTTCTCTGCATCTGTTCCTATCTACTGCTGGAGGAAGCCTCTCTGAAGATGACTGAACGTACAAGGCACCCGTTGATGAGTATAGCAGAATATCTTTAGAAATATATAATAGACCAGTACTGTTTTGTTTTACCTTAGGTCTCTGGGCAGTCTGGTGTCTGGTTCTTGCTCACCTAAAGAGTATTGGGTATGGGTTCCTTGTGGAATGGCCCTTAAGTCAAAGCAGACATCAGTTGGCTACTCTCACAAGTTGATGCTGCCTTCACTCTGGAATATCTTTCAGGGGGGACAGATTGTAGGTTAAAGGTTTTGTGGCTGGGTTGCTGTTTACATTTCTCTTTTGGTAGCCTGAAGAGTAACAACACTAGAATTCATGGATAAAGTCTCCATATAGGCACAAGCCTGACTTCTCTTCTGTTCAATGGGTTGTGTGGGTGTTGTCTGCAGCAATGGAACCCTGCTGTAAGTTTATTATAAGAGCAATCCATTGTCTTAGCAACATCCTGGCTTGTTTGGAGATTTCTATGGAAAATCCTTGTCCAAGAACCTAGTCCTGCTAGTGGAAGCCTCATTTGTTGCCAAGATGTGGCCAGTTGAATCTGTATAAACCCCATTATTAGGAGACCTAGTTAGGATCTCCTTCACACACTTTAGGAAGTTTCCACAGTACTAGATTTCCATATCAACCCACAAATGCCCATCAATTCCTGCTGTCTCTCTTCTTATTCACTCCTTTAACTCTATACCCTCCCCTACCTGATAATTTTCTTCCAGTCCTCTCCTGTGCCCAGATCACCTATAAAATCTATTCTATTTCTCCATCCCTGTAAAATCTATTCTGTTTCTCCATCCCAGGGGGATTCATGTGTCCTCTTAGTCCCTTCTCTATATCTAACTTCTCAGAATCTATGGATGGCAGGTTGTTTCTCAGTTATTTAATGGCTGATATCCACATGTAAGTAAATACATAACATGTTTATCTTTCTGGTTCTAGTACCCGAGTCAGGATTTTTTTTCTACTTCCATCCATTTGTCTGCAAATTTCATGGTGTTATTTTTTTAACAGCTAATACTCTATTGTGTAAATGTGCCACACTTTCTTTATCCATTCTCCTGTTAAGTGACATCTATGTTGCTTACAGTTTCTGGACATTATGGATAGATCAGCAGACAACATGATTGAGCAAGTGTCCTTGTGGTAGGATGGCATGTCTTTTGGGTGTATGCACAGCATTGATATATTGGGTATTAAGGTAGATCACTTTCCAGCTTTCTGAGGCGCTGCCATTTTGATTACCATAGTAGCATTACATGTTTGCATTGTCACCAGCAATGGATGATTATTTCCCTTACTCCACATCCTTGACAGTGTGAGCTGACACTTGTGTTATAGATCTTAGATATTCTGACAGGTGTAAGATGGAATCTCAAAGCAGTTTTGATTTACCTTTCCCTGATGGCTAAGGATATTGACCATTTCTCTAAATGTTTTTCAGCCATTTGGATTTTATATATTGAGAATCTGTTTATGTCTGTACCCCATTTTTAATTAGATTATTTGAGTTACTGATATCAAGTTTCTTGAGTTCTTTATATATTTTGAACATTAGTCCTGTATTGGATGTGGAATTGGTAAACATCTTTTCCCATTCTATAGGCAGCTGCTTTATCAAAATGATAGTGTCCTTTGCTTTACAAAAGTTTTTCTGTTTCATGGGGCCTCATTTATTAATTGTTTATCTTAATGGCTGCACTATTAGTATTCTGTTCAGAAACTTATCTCCTGTGCCAAGTAGGTCATGACTATTCCCCACTTTCTCTCCTATCAGCTTTTTTTTGATATCCAGTTTTATGTTGAAGTCCTTAATCTATTTGGGTAAAGTTTTGTGCAGAATGATAAATATGGATCCATTTGCATCCTTCTTCATGCATCCATCCAACTTGACAAGTACCATTTGTTGAAGATGCTGTATTTTATTCCAGTCTGTATTTCTGACTTCTTATAAAGAATCACATATCTATAGGTATATGGATTTATGTCTGTGTCTTCAATTTGATTGCATTGATCAGTGTTTCTATTTTATGCTATACTATGGGGTTTTATTACTATAGATCTGTAGTACACTAGAAATTGGGAATGTTGAGACCTGTAGTTTTTTCATTGTTCAGGATTGTTTTGGATATCTTGGGTTTTTGTTTATTCATATGGAGTTGAGAACTTTCTTTTGAAGGTCTGTGAAGAATTGTGTTGGAATTTTGAAGGGATAGCATTGACTCTGTAGATTGCTTTTGGTAGGATGGTCATTTTTACTGTGTTAATCCTACTGATCGACAAGCATGGGAATCTTTATCTATAAAATTTGCTTCATATATAAAATTAAAATATACATTTAGAATTTGAATTTTAAATATGTCTAATATTTTGATAAATGTGAAAAGTAATGACAGTAGTATTAAATATCTGAAAATTTAAAAGATCATTTTGAGCTTTAAATTTCACTGAATATAATTTAAGATGACAAATCTATAAACTAACATTTTCAAAATGATGTATCTGCTTTATTTACATTGAATAGAAATATGTGGGCAATAATATATGAGATCACACATTTTGGCAACATATATGGAAATTTTGGCAATATTTATGGAAAATTAATCTTGTCAAAATCATTTCCTAATTCTGGTTCCCAATATTTAAAAGCAACAATTTTCAAAAGAATTCCAAAATTCTAGTGTGGGGGTGGATGCACTTAATTTTATTAGAATGGCACATTATAATTTTACTAGATTCCTCATAAAGTGGAACTCTTTGTGATTTTAACTCTCTCAAATATCAACATTTGATATGTCATTTTGCCAGTTCAGATATATGACACTGAGTTTATTTCCTCATGAAACAGCATCACTTTGATAAAATTTCAATTCTATGAGACATAATCTAATGAACTAACTTATTAGACAAATTGAACATCATGCATACATTAAAACAGAAGAAAACTATCTTTATATTTAATACCAATAAGAAATACCCTAAAGGTTGAATTATACTGTTTTACTCTTAACACCAACCACTACTTATATTGTGGACCATTATCGAAGCTCACTGGTTATTATGATTAAAAAATACCTTCTATTTTAAAATGTCTTTCAATTGATTCATGTTTTGGCTACATATACAAAATAATATATGCATGACAGTTTTCATTTATCTCAGTTTTAAAAGCAGCTACTAAATCTCTCACCATGTATTTTCAGAGTAATGGTTAAAGTATCATATATAGGGTGCCATTAATTATTAATGGAACTAATGTATTCTAAATATCAGAATCAATTGAAATGTAATGCTGTGAAAGACCAATGAACCACAGAAGTGTGTGAAACTGGCTGGAGGAATCTTCTCCACAGCAACTCCTTCCTGGAGCTAATGCTAACTCTAGGAAGCAATTAACATTAAAATGTCTGAAAAAAATGGTAAAGAGGCAATGCATCATGTCTGTAGGAAAGAAACACACTTTAAAGATGCTTGGTAGGATGCACACATTAGCTGGAGGGATTTCAAAATAACCATGGGTTTCATAAACAGAGTTTTCACATGCATAAAAGAAGCTTCCAAATTGAGTTTAAAATGTACAACAGATTGTGCTGTTCTGTACAAACAATAATAGAATACAACTTTAAATCTAGTAAAAAGTAGTTCTGATTTAAAGACATTATGCTTAAGGATGTGATCATGAGTAACACATCAGTGTAAATTAGATTTCTGCAATCATACCAAGCTTCATTTAAATTGGTAGGTCAAGAATGCTTTGAAATTTTTATTAATATTTTATAAAGCTTTGCTTCATTTTAGAAGGCTAAACATAATAAAATGTTGCTAAGCTTCCATATTTTATAAAATAAGGAAGGGATGGCTTTAGCTCCACTGTTAGAGAAATATATACTTTCTCCAGCAGATTTTAATATTGTCCAAAGCCAATAGTCAATGTTTTATACTCTGTTGATTGTAAACTGAATTTCTGCACTGGATAAATGAGCAGCATTACTCAATTAAATAATTAAATGGTATTGCTATTATTAAATAATTAGAAACAGTCTGACCAAGCTGTGATCATAATTTTGCTTCAGAAATACTAACATGTCATTTCCTACATACAACCAATTGAACAGTTCAATATATTGTAACAATAATTTCATAATATCTTTAAAAATACATGTGGTGTAAAACCTGCAATCTAGGGGACATTTTGTTGGATTTATCAAGTTTATTCCTACTGTCTCACTTTCAAGGAACTGGGAGGGGTTATGCATGCCACTAAATGCAAAAAACAACCAGTAATCTTGCCTAGCTATGAACCCTGGGAGATATAACTATAACAATGATCAGCCTGCAAGATATGTCCTGGAAAAATAGTGGAACTTATGACAAGAGAATAATAAACCACTTTCTGATTGGTTGTTTGGCCCACTCTACAAGATGTATCCCGTACCTGATACTGTTGTGGAATATTTGTACACTTTGTGAAGATGTACTTCTGTGATTGGTGTAACAAAGACTGAATAGGCAAAATACAGGGACAAAAGGTGAGATTTCTGGAGAGGGAGAGGAAGAGGAGGAGGAATCTATGTGTGCAAATTATATCAGAAAGGTACCACAGAGGGAGTGGACATACAGAATGAAAGGAAGGTAAAGTAGAGACTAATAGAAGTGGGTTAATTTAAGTCATAAGAGCTAATTGGGCAAGCTAAGCTTAGGCCAAGCTTTCATAAATAATAAAAAGTCTCTGTGTTGTTATTTGTGAGCTGCTGACCCAAAGAAAAATCCATCTACATATGGTTACCAATGTGGGACTTGAATAATCAAACACCCCACCTTGGACTGTTGGCAGTGGTTCAGAGTGTGACTGGTCTGGTCTACTCTGATGACCAGTTTAGTGAATAACCTAACCGTCATCATAGAGCCTTTGTCCAGTGACTGATGGAGGCAAATGTAGAGATCCGCAGTCAGGCACCAGACTCAGCTCAGGGAATCCAATCAATGATAGAGAGGAGGGATTCTGCGGGGTGGGGGTGGGGGGTGAGAGGGGTGGGAAGACGTGCAGAGATGACCGGCCACACTGGAGGAAGCCCATGAACTGTAGACTGGTGGTTGTGGAGCCCCCATTGGACTGGACTAGGCCCTCTGGATATGGAAGATGGTTGTTTGGCTCTAACTGTTTGGGAGGCACTCAAACAGGGGCATCGGGATCCATCCCTGGTGCATGGGCAGGCTTTTGGGAATCTGGTGCCTGTGGTGTGGTGCCTTGCACAGCCTTGGTACAGTGGGAAGGGGCTTGGATATGGCTAGGCTCAGTGTGCCAGACTCTGATGATTCCCCATGGGAGGCCTTGATTTGGGAGATATGGGGATGTGGGGTGGCTTGGGAGAGAGGGCTGAGGGGTGGGAGGAGGGAGGAGGTGGGATCTGTGGGTGGTATGTATAGTGAGTAGAAAATTTCATAATAAAGAAAAATGAAAAAAGATAGAAAGAGAGAAAGCTAAGGAAAGTTCTGTACAAGGAGCCAAATGTGGCTTTCTAGTCCTGAAGTCTCTCAAGTAGACTGATGCAGACCAGTGTTTGACATACAAAGGCACGGCTACCAGCCGTTGCTTGTATATTATGAAAAAGTCATTTAAGTGAGGTCATATGGAGATGAACATTTCTTTTTTTTTGGTTTTTCAAGACAGGATTTCTCTGTAATTTTGGTGACTTTCCTGAATCTCTCTCTGTAGACCAGGATGGCCTCGAACTCACAGAGATCCACCTGCCTCTGCCTCCTGAGTGCTGGTTTTAAAGGTGTGTGCCACCACCACCTGGCGAAAATTTCTACTAGTAAAGTGAATTTTTGATCTACTTGTTGCTCTGTGGAAGAAACCACTGTCTACAATATTTTTGAGGTTACCGATTTGAATGCAATCACTTCTTTCCTTAATAGTGTGTCACAAAGGGGAATTATAAACCTGCGTCAAGAAAGACATCCACATCGGCTGTCAATCCTCATAAGAAAAATGACATGTAATTTTGTCCCTCTTGCAAAGACACAAAGAGACATTTTGAGATTTACCTTCTTATTTTCTACACTTTAACAATTCCATCGGTTTTGATTTGGGTTTTGGTGTTGCCATTTTTTAGTTTTTCTAAAATTCTTTTCTCCTGCTACATATAAACTCATAAATTAAAGTCCCTGCTTATCTTTCAGCTGTACCCATGTTCACATCAATATCTGTCTCAACACCCACAGCATATTGTATCTGTACCAATATCTACGTTAGTGTATGTCCCTACACCATGACATAGCTTCATCACTTAGAAGACTTTTTAGCACATAGCTCATAGTCAACTAGTGCGGCTCAATGAATGGGTGATTCTCTTCTATCCAGTTTATAACTTAATTTCTGCACATGTTGATTTTAAAATATGCAGAATAAGAAACATATATGAATGGTCTATGTTGGTCTCATAGAACGCTACATCTCTCATAATTAAAGAATATTACTGTGAAAAAAATGTGACAGGGCTGTTCTCATTTCAGTTCTAATGGTGTGATAAAATTCTTCTAACAAAAAGCAACTTAGGGAAAAATGAGTTTATTTTAACTCACAATTCATGGTTATAGTCCTCTATAGCCCAGATGCCATATCATATTGGAGCAGCAAGTCATATCACAATCACTATCATGAGCAAGCTACCCTTACATTGTCTCTACATTTATGTAGTTCAGGATATAAATCCATTGGATCATACATCTAACAATGAGCAGACATTACACTTCAATTACATAATTCCTAAAGACATGCCCAAAGGCCAAACTCACGTAGACAACCCCTCATTGAAACACTCTATGTGATTTTAGGTTGTTCTGTTTGACAACTAAAATTGACCATAAAGGTAGCTAAGTGGCTGAAAACTAACAATAAATACCAATTATAAATTCATATTAAGCAAAAATATTTTTCATTCATAATTAATTTTATTGTGAAATTAATTTTATTGTGAAATTCTTAATATGAAGGCTCTATTTGGACATGAATAATTGTTAAGTCATTCTAAGGTAGATGAGACTAACCTCATATACCATTCTATCATGTACATGCCAAAATTGATAATGTCATCATCAAACTACAATTGACAAATACATGTATATAAATTTTAGGGGGCTGATAGCTCACAAAAAATGACAGAGAGACTTATTATTAATTATGAAAGCTCAACCTGTAGCTTAAATTTGACCCACTACCTCTTATAACTTAAATTAACCCATTTGTATTATCCTATGTTTTGCTTTGTGGCTTTTTACCTCTCCTCAAATTTTTGCCTCCTGCTTCTTCTCTGTGTCCTCTGAAGTTTATCCTGTGCCTACATACATTCCCTCTTCTCTCTACACAGATGTCCCACCTAACCTCTTCCGGCCTGGCTATTGGCCATTCAGCTCTTTGTTAAACTAATCAGAAGGCACCTTGGCAAAGACACATCTTCACAGTTGTCAAAAAGATTATTACACAAGATTTCTCCATTTTTGTCTATATAACAAAGAAAGGTTTTAACTCTAACAATGTAAAACTATGCACAATAAGAACAATTATTTCGTAAGAAATACATTCACAAATTTCATTCCATTAGTATTTGGCAAATTCAGAGAAAATAATCTATATTATCTATCTTATTTTGGTGAGTCCAAAGTTTTTTACCTAATTTACTTTCTATCATAACTAAAGAAAACTATAACTATAACTAATCTTCAATCCCATCAGAAACCCAAGAAGGATATACTATTACCTGAGCAAATAGAAAGTGCAGAGCAAGTAACTTCCAAAACTAAGAAATGATAGAGATATCTGGGTGCCCGGACAATCACTCCGAGGTTTCTCTGCAATGTAGGGGTATCCATATTTGGCTCAGAGGCCTAAAATAGCTGATAGAATTTTCTGTGAAGCAGGAATTTTGAAGGACTGTCTTACTTTGTCTTAGCAAAGTTTGTCAGTTTCCTTCTTTTGCATCTTGCTTGTCCAGTTTGGACAGCATACTGTCAGCAGTGGAAGCAAGGGCTGTTTCTTTGCCCAGTGGCTTACTTTGCCACAAATCAAAGCAAACTCCATGTGGAGGTTCTTCAGTGTTTGTCATATTTTTTTGAAGTTGATGTGGGACACATGGTGACCATTGCTGCTTGGCAGAGTTCTGGTATTTCAACATCGCAGGCCACACTTCTCTGGCACCTTTATTTCATTTTAAAAGATTCTCGCTATTAATGCCTTTTCCTTTGGGAAATTCTGTGCAGGCTTAGGTAAAGAATATAAATGTGCATAATGGTAGCTTTGTGGTGATATTTTGTTTGTGAGCTAAAATAAAGCTTGCCTGAAGATTAGAGTGAGGAGCTAAACCACTAGTTAGCCATAGAGGCCATGCAGTAGTGAAATGCACCTTTAATACCAGCACTCAGGAGGCAGAGGCAAATGGATCTCTGTGAGTTCAAGGCCACCCTGGGCTACACAAGATTGATTTAATCTATATGAGAAACAGAGACAGGCAGTGATGGCACACACCTTTGATCCTAGCATTTGAGATCTCATGCCTTTAATCTCAATACTAGGGAGGTGGAAACAGGAAGTGATATGGCTGGGCAGAGAGAGGAATATTGCTGTATCCATGTCTCAAAACCCCCAGAGACCGCCAAGGAGCCAGTTTCTGACACAAGCACACAAGGGTCTTTTTATTGTCAGGTTTGAACATGGGCCACAGCCCAGCAGATGGAGGGAAACGTGGTGGCAGCAGCAGACCAAGGGATAGGAGAGTTTTTAAAGGGAAAAACCATAAGCTGGGAATTACATACCTTGGCATCTTGGTATTGGATAGAACGGGTATGGGGCAAGGTGATTTTTTGAAACTATTGGTCTAGACTTTCAGAGTGAAACTGCATTTGAAAATATTGGGTTGGACTTTTGGTGTAGAACCTGCTTACAGGATTATCTGAATATCTGTAAGGGCCATAAATCACAGACAGGATGTCTGCAGGAACATCTGGATCTTGTTAAACTTTACTGCCCTGTTTCTCAATTGACTGCTTCTAAGCATATCTGTTCAAGTTGTCATGGCACATTCCTGAGATTTTTCCTGGAATTGAGTATGGCCTCTGGTCACCAGGTGGTCTAAGATGGTGGACCTTCCCTAAGATGGAGTCTATAAAGTCAAGTCTAGGCAGAAGGCACCTGACAAAACACATCCTCAGAGTATACAAAAACATTATTCCACAACAAATGAATGCAAGCATGTAACTTGAGAAATAAATTTGTTCATTGAAAGTATTTTCACATATACACATACACACAAACACATATATTACTTTTTAAGATATAACAAATCATTTTCTCCCTTCCATTTTCTTTCCTTCACACGTACACTCACTGAATGCCAACAATATATAAACCAGATGTGGTAGTATATACTTGTAATTCCAGCCCTTGAGAAGTGGATTCTCAGAGAACACGTACTATGTGAGACCTTGTTTCAAATAAGGAAAGAAATAGAAAGGAAAAAAATGGAAGCAAATAAATTATGTATATCATAAAGCAAATGATTTTGTTGGCAAACAAAAAGAGGAACAGTTTTTACTTTTACACTCAAATCATTTTTTTATTGAGGGTATAAACCCACTATATTTTAATTTAAAATAGCAAAAGTAAGTTTGCTATACAATTAAAGAAGTATAAATAGGTTTAAATATTATTAGTATTTATTGTTTATTAACTGAAAATTGTTAGCTTTTTATCTAGCCTACATTACTTACTACAGTTAACAAATATCATTTCAAGTATTAATGAATTAATTCTGTGGATTCAATTTAAAGTATTTGTTATAAATACATTTTCCTAAAAACATAAATACATCCTGCTCACCCTGCATAATGTTACTTGAACATAAGTCTACAGAGCTGACCATTTGGTACATTTGATAGCCGTTCGGTGTGTTGTTCCCTGGGAAGCCTGTTTCTCTCACTCTCAGCATTCTTTCTTTTTGTTTTGGAGCCTCATGGGCTTTCTCCAGTCCACATGAGAAAAGAATTTTAAAACCGCTTACACCAATGGCCATTTGCACAAGACAGGGATCAATCTAAAGAACTGGGAAAAATGTGCTGACATTAGGAAATTATAGTTAAAATGCCTTAGTAAGTAAATCACTTGTGGAGCAAATAAGAGAATCCCAGTTCAGATCTAAAGGACCTGAGCTCAGCTCCCAAGAGCCCATGTAAAAATTCAGGCACAGTGGTGCAAGCCTGTCCCACTGCTGGGTGTTAGTTTGTTGGACTCACCTGCCAGCCAATCTAATTTAATTGAGGCACTCCAAGTTTTTTGAGAGTTGGTGTCTTAAAACACAGCTAGATATTGAAAAAAGAAGGTATCCCATGTTGATATCTGGCCTACACACACATGCATGTGCACAAACACACACACACACACACACACACATGTAACTATAGATACACATATATGTACATATATAACTAACACACACACACACATACACAGACAGGCATATATACCTTCACATCAAAAAATGAATAGGAGGTAAACTTGAACTATATTTCCTCAGTAATTTCCTTCTTCCCTTTCCCCAACATTATCCTAAGATCCACCATCTGCAAACCCATAATTCTAGTTCTAGACCTTTGGCTGTGAAGCCTCTTCATTTGTGGAGCTCTTTTGCTTAGCCTAGTTCTAGACCTGTGGTTTGGGAGCACATCATCAGCTTTACCTGACCCAGCTCTGGGAACATCTCTATTATGAGAAATCCATGGAGTCTGCTTAAAGGGTAAAGGAATTTATTAGGGAGGAAGACTTGCTACAGCACAGGAAATTTATCATAGGGTGCTGGAAGTCCGAGGTACAGTTCAATGCTGTTCTTCTGCCTGAGTCTGTCTCAGCATCCAAGCCCATGAGGGAGGGAAGAGAGAGGCGTACTGCACCTCAGGTCTTAAGGGTAGCCTTGATCCAGACCCCAGGGGCAGGTACTTCAAGGTCATAGGAAGGTAGGACAGTTACCTGCTACATCTCTAGGGGTGATGGTTCAAGATCATAGACAGAACATGTATCCACTGCAAAACTCCTGCACCACCCCAATCTAAGAAAGGCCATATTATTACATTAGACACAAGCAAAGAAATAAGCCATCCCCAGGTCAAATAACAAAAATTGTATAAATGCCTAATAGCACATGTCTGCCATCAAACATACCTGTACATTAGATGTTTTCTCTAATGGCAGTTGGATGAACATCATGGCACAGAATTTGACAATCATAAACATGATAAAATCTCAAATAATTTCAAGAAGACACAAAAAAGCATTTTATTGAACACTAAGAGCATAGGAATAAATGCATGAGTGACATCCAAGGAAACAGAAACACACGCTGAATGAAATGACAAAGATAATTAAGGATCTGAAAACTGAATTCAATAAAGATATGGAAACACTGAAGAGAATACAAACTGAAATACAGACGGAATTAAAACAAACAAATAAACATAAAACTCCCCAATCAGAAAACTCAAGGAAAAGCCTTACAAGTTTAATGAATCAAGCAGAAAATAGAATGTTAGGACTTGGAGATAGAATAGAGGATCTTAATGAAATAAGAGAAGAAAATGAAAAAAAAAGCACAGGGTAGAAACATCAAAGTAAAATGGGACACTATCAAAATTTTGGATGTTTTAATTATAGGCATAGATTAGGGAGAAGACTCCCTGGTCAAAGGCATGACCATAATCTTTAGTAAGATTCTCTCCAACTAAGGAAAATCACTCTCATACATATACATGAAGCCACAGAAACCCAAACAGGACAAGGCCAAAAAAGAAGCACTTCTCAATTCCTGCATCTTTGGCTCTGAAACACTATAAGAGCCAGCCCATCAGGAAGGCTGTTATGAAACTGTCTCTGCTAGAAATGGCTCCATAAGTAAGACCAGAACAATGGCAGTGACAATGAACATGTTAATTTGAAAGGAGTAAAATTTGCAAAGACAAAGAACTACAGGAACTTAATGACTGCTAGAAAAGAATTCACCTCTCCCAAGTATGAGTCCTTAATTGGTTGTCCAATAGAGAGTGTTCATTTCTGAGACCATATATAAACAGAAAAACAAAACAGACACATCAGTATATAGGTGTGGTGTGTGGTATGTAGGTATAAAGGTGTATTTACTAATATTAGTCTAAGAAAAAGTAGGCTATGTAAAAAAAGCCTATCAACTTGAGAATGGATATGAGTGGGGCCATAAGTATGGAGCCAAGATGGGAGGGAGGATGTAAGTTCCATATCTCAATCGCAATTAAAAACACATTGAATATAATTCAAAATACAATAGTAAACTCACAATAATGCTCCAAATAGTAACACGTAAAGCAAATATATGAAAAGAAGCCTCTGATTCTAACTAGTTGTAAAGAGCTTGCCTGGCATGGAGGTGTTCTGGGAGCAATATCCAGGTGTTTAAAAAGGAAAACAAAAGAGTAAGGAAAGCTTAAAAATCAATATGCTCCCCGGCCCTGGGAAGTGTGCAGTTACAAAGCAATTAGTTTCTTGTCTTTATCAATACCATGAGTAAAATAATCCTGGCTGTTGTCCTAAAGCACAGGGCGTGTGTGTGTGTGTGTGTGTGTGTGTGTGTGTGTGTGTGTGTGTGTGTTTGATCTAGTCGTGGATTCAGCATTTTATAACTAAAATAAAAATTATAGCTTTTCTTCTGGTCCATGCAAGCATTATTTCTGGAATTTGATTAAATTGTATACCAATGGGGGAGTGCCATCTAAAGGAACTGTACTAAAGGGTCAGAGCATTAGGATGATTAAGAATCATTTTTTTATATTTTTTATTTAAGAATTTTTTGTTTCATTTTACATACCAACCACTGTTCCCCCTTCCTCCCCTTCTCCTGCTCCCTGTCACTTCCCCTGCATCACACCCCCTATCCACTCCTCATTGATGGTAAGGCATCCCTTGGATAGTCAACACAGCCTGGCATACCAAGTTGGGGCATGACCAAGCCCCTCCCCGCTGCATCAAGGCTGAGTAAGGCATCCCACCACAGGGAATGGGCTCTAAAAAGGCAGATCATGTACCCCGATAAGTCCTGGTCCCATTGCCAGGGGTCCCACTTACAGATCAAGCCACACAAATGTCACCCACTTTCAGAGGGCCTAGTGTGGTCCCATGCAGGCTCCCCAGCTGTCAGTCTATAGTCCATGAGCTCCTCCCAGCTTGGGTCAGCTGTCTCTGTGGTTTTAAGCAAAGATAATTATGCTACAATCCACAACCCCAGAGAAGCTAGGTAAAAAGGAGGACCCTAAGAGGGACACACATAAATCGCCCCAGGAAGGGGAAATGGTTAAGATCTCCTGGGTAAACTGGGATGGGGAAGTAGAGAGAAGGGGATGGGAGTGGGAACAAGAGGGTTCAAGATGGCTGAGTTGGGGGAGTGATGGAGAGGGAGAGCAATGAAAGAGACCAGGACAGAGTGCGCCATTATGGGCAAGGGAGAAATCCCCAGGATACCACAAGCATGTACCCACCTAAAACTCCTAGCAGTGGTGGAGAGGGTGCCGAACTGGCCTTCCCCTGCAGTCAGACTGGTGACCACTCTAATTGTCATCAGAGAACCACTTTCCTAGAGCATCTAGTGCTAGCAGCATAAGGCCATAACTGCCCTGCAGGGGACTGCCTCTGGTTGATACATAAACCATAAAATTCACCAAACTATAATTGTGAGATTATATCACATAAATACCATAATTTGGGACTCCTTGAAACAAGTTTTTAGACAGATACTGTAGTGCAGGGATCATGAGAGAGAAATAAAAAAGTGGGAGGATCTTCAAGTATGCACTAAGAACTTGTTACCAGTAGGGGGAGAAAGCGTGCTCCCACAGCTCTGAGAATCAACAGAAGAGAGAATTCAAGACCTTCTTCAAGGGCTTTCTAGCCAAAGGGGCAAGACACTAAAGTGTTTGTTAGTGCCAGCTGTTAATCAGTTGTTATAGTTTGCTCATCAGGGAATTAGTTCCAGCTTGTCAATCAGGATTATAGGAGTATTCTGAAGCTTTAGAGAAGAGTTCCAGGGAGAAGAAGAAAGAGTGGGGTGGTATGCAGAGTGAGTGGGGGACAGAGAAAGAGAAAGCAAGGTTGTCTATATTAAACTGGTGAAGTCCCAATACAACACTGGCCGTGCAAGTGTTTGCCCCAAGAACCACAAAACAGGTCTATATTAACATACAGCATGGAAAGGGGGGAGGGAGAAAAAGGTAAATAGCTATGGACTGAAAGAAATTTTATAATTCAATGAATGTGAGACATTTTCCTCACCTTTAATGATTTATTGGTTGATTGATTTCTCTGTGTGTGGACCTGAGCGTATATGCAAGATCTGCATGCAGATACCAGTGGAGGCCTGAATGTGCCAGATCCCCTTGACTTAGGGTTACAAGTGGTTGTGAGTTGCCGGGAACAACATCCCAGTACTCTTCAAAAGCAGCAAGTGTTATTAACTATGGAGCAATTTCTTCATCCTCACATTATACATCTTGATTGGGATGCTGTGAATATGTAGACTGTGCCAAATCTCACAAAAATTCAATTCAGATAGACACACATACCATGTGGTGCTGATACCTAAATAAGGCAGGTGTATGCAACAACACTTGTGAAAGGCATCTTAGGAAGTCTCTAACAAGTACAGTAAAATAAAAAAACTTTTTTGAACTTGAAAATGAGTGAAGCACATTTAAAAGAACTCATCTATTAGATACAAACTCAACAGAGTCCAGGCTGGCCATAGATAATGTTAACAAAATAATGCCACTTTAAGTAAATATGATGGTTTTATTATATGTCAGGGTATCATCTGTGAAGTATGGTAATGGGGATTTATTTTTTTAATGTGAAAAGAAATCTTGGATGGATAATAAATTAAAAAATGAGTCAGCACATTCAAGTTACATTTGTATTCATTTAAACTTTCATATGGGTTTTGACTGAATTTTGGCCCTTGTCTGCTGTACTGCCATCTCACAACCCTCACTGAAACCCTTATTCTCTCCAACAACTCCAACATGTCCATACCATTTTGTGTATTCTCTCTGACTTTTAATATTAGAAAATGATTTTGTTTTACTGTTTTTTTTTTCTGATGGCATCTGTAGTTTCTTTCTATCCGTAGATAAATATCACCTTTTTAGTGTGGTGAATGCAGAAAGTCATTCTAAGTTACAGCTACTCTCCTGTTGTGAGGCTAGGGTTCTTTTCCGTTTGTGGACTTAGCTAATTACCTTCAACACATTTGCTTCGCCCTCTGCCTCCTTCCTCATTTGGCTTTGTTAGCTTTGCTTGATAATTAGAAAGTAAACCTTATTAAGTTCACCACAGTAACATTTCCACCAACATGTATTGCATTTGAAGGAAGATTCATTCCTCTTTATAGAGGATTGTATTTTGTACACCCAAAATGAATTCCTTTTGGTCATCTGGTAAAGTAATAACAAAATGTTAGGTTCTTTGCTCTTATCTCTTCTCCACGCAGACTCTGCTTTCCTCTGAAGTTCCCTTTAAACACCATTCCTGTTTGTTCGTCCAGTGATAAAGGTGTATAATTTTTGAATTATAGTAATTTGAAGACCATATTCACTGACTTCAAGTTCTGGTTTAATAGAACCTGTAATAAGGCAGAACTTGTAAGGACAAATAGAATGGGACATATTCTCAAGACTTTCTAAGGTAAAAAAGGAGGAAAATGAGATAGTCTACTTAGGAAACTCAGTGAATTTAATATGCATTCAGTTCAATGCAGTGCATGGGAAAATCCAATCAGTCATTTGTGTAAGAAATTTACTTTTAACCAAGTTAATAAGTAGAGAGAGAAAGACGGGCTGCTAAAAGAACAATTTCACTTTTTACTCAAGATAACTGCTATATCATAATGATGAAAGATTTCTTGTATATGTAAGACAAAGCTGAGCTATAATGAGGTTATTCATTCTTCCTAGACCAGAAGATAAATGAAGTATAAGTAATGGGTTCCAATTTAGAGTTCTTTTTCATACTGACAATAAGGGCCTTGCTCAACTAGGATATATCTTTTAGTGTCTTCATGTGTTTTTCAATCATTAGAAATGAATTTATTAGGGTTGAGAGGAAAGGAAGAATGGATTTTTGTTTATATTCTGTAAAAGTCACATTGTCACAAGGTCCTGAGGCTTAACTCTTTCAAATATATATATTCTAATATTATATATATATAATATATTTCATATATATATATTTCTGAGCTATATATATATAATGTAGTAACTATGATGGTTTTATTATATGTTAGGGTATCAGCTGTGAAGTATGATGATGGGGATTTTTTTTAATGTGAAAAGAAATCTTGGATGAACAATAAATTAAAAAAATGAGTCAGCACATTTTCTGATTATTATTCCATATATTTAATTAAAATAAGAGAAAGCTAATATTTCATATATTTGGTTATCATCAAATATTTCTTATTTATTATTAGTATATATTTTATTTAATCTTGTCTTTCCAGGATAACGTAACATTGGCAGTTAATAAGAAATGGGAAGGGAAGTCTGACACTACCAAAGTAGTAAACAACTCATGTGAGTTACTGGTTCCAGGAAAATGAAACATATACATTTTATCACATAACTAATGAATTAAACAAAATAAATCAAGTAATTTTATAAGGAACATTTTTTCAGTCCTATGTCTTCCAATAACTCAGATGAATTCTAATAGTCATAAAGTGTGAAAAGTGTGGTATAGTTGGAAGTTTTTCTGGGTCCTACCTGGTCCACAGCCACTCAGACCCAAATAAACACAGAGGCTTATATTAACTATGAACTGTATGTCTATTAGCTCAGGCTTATTACTGACTAGCTCTCATACTTTAATTAACCCATAATTCTTATCTATGTTTAGCCACATGGCTTGGTACCATTTTTCAGTTCTGCCTTCAGATCTTGCTTCCTCTGTGTCTGTCTGGTGACTCCTGACTCAGCCTTCCTCTTTCCAGAATTCTCCTTGTATGCTTATCCTGCTTATACTTCCTACCTGGCTACTGGCCAATCAGCATTTTATTTATCAACCAATCAGAGCAACACATATTCAATGCATACAGAATGACATTCCACAGCAGTATGGTACAATACTGTTTTCAAAATCTGGGCAACAATGGGCAGTATGGTACAATACTGTTTTCAAAATCTGGGCAACAACTAACAAATATACCAACATGAAAAAGGAGGGACTCGGAGGGCTTGAAACTTATGCAAAGAACTACAAACCACTGAAGAATGTTGAGAGCAAGAGAAAATAGGAATTGTTTTGGAAGACTGCCTAAATTGTTTATCTAATACCAAATAGGGCTGAAATGATACACACACAATTGACACCTTTCGGAATAAGCAGATAACATGAATAAACAGAGAGGGAGAGACAGACATAACACATAAAGAGACTACAGGTCATGGATTTGAAACAGCAGAGTGTAGGGTGGGAATATGAGAGGGTGGAAGGGGGGAAAGGGAAAGGGGAATTGGTTTAATTATATGTTATTTTTTCAAAGGCATTTTAAAGGCATTCCGTTTGAAATATATGCTTTATAAGCAAGCAGACTAGAAAGTTCACAATTAATAGAGCTATGAAAAGCAGTTTCTGAAGTAAACATAGATGAGTGTAATTTGAGGTTAGTGAATCACGTGCTATAGTAATCAAAGATGTCAGAAAACACCGATAACAGGGTGTTTACAAAAGTGTCATTTAGTACTCCTTCATTATATGGACATTTTCATCTTATTTTAAAAAAGATTTTGGTTTTGTTATTTTATGCTTACTTATTTTATTAAACATCGTACATTATTATTAATGTTTTAAACTAATATTTTAAGAATATTAATTTTATGAGACTTCATAGGAGAAAATGCATATTGTAAGATTTGGTAAATGTTAGTTCTCTATAGAGAACAAAGAAAATAGGTGTTCCTGTCTAAGTAATCCTACTAAGATTTTGTGCTTGTTGGAGATTGAAAGTTGGGCTTCAATATTTTGTCTTGCTTTTACTTTGTCTATTCTAGAAAAACTACTGTCCAAGAAACATAAAAAAATTTAAAACAAAATCAAAGTAATCTACAGCATGTTAGTACATTCATCCATACTATTTCAATAAATCATTACAAAAGAAAACAGCCCAAAATGAGGAGCACTGAAAATTCTCAGAGGCAAATAATTTAATGCCCATATTTCTTTGAACACATTTGGATGCAAAATTAAAATAAGGTTAGGCTCAATATATTCTTGAATTCTCTAACAACACTGACACTATCACTCAGATTTAAATATGAGAACCTAGAGAAATAAAAAAAGAATATTTTCTGTACTACAGAGAAGGATCAGCAGCTAAACTTCACCCAAAATAAGCAAGACAATTCTAATTTGGGTCCACAGAACCTATGTAAATGTCAGTGGGGTGTAGAGCTTGCCTGTAACTGTTACTCCAGTTTCATACAAGTTAGACAAGCACTCTCTCAAACAATCTGGCCAGTGATCTGGGTGACATGGATGAGCTCTGGATTTGATTGAGAGACTACATCTCACAGGATAAGATGGAAGAGAAATGGAGAAGTGTTTCTAAATCTCAAGATCAACTTCAATCCTCCACACATGCTTGCATGGGCTTACTCTCATCTCTCCACACATATGCTCTATAGATGAGCAGGCACCTACATGCACCACACACACATATGTTCATATTTCATGTTGTAAAAAAGAAAAAAAAAACTTGATTTGCAGGAAAATATGTGTATACATCCATCCGTCCATCCATCCATCCATCCATCCACCCATCCATCCATCCATCCATCCACCCATCCATCCATCCATCCACCCATCCATCCATCCATCCATCCATCCATCCATCCATCCATCCATCCATCCATCCATCCACCCATCCACCCATCCATCCACCCATCCACCCATCCATCCATCCATCCATCCATCCATCCACCCATCCATCCATCCATCCATCCATCCATCCATCCACCCATCCATCCATCCATCCATCCACCCATCCATCCACCCATCCATCCACCCATCCATCCATCCATCCACCCATCCATCTGCACATATGTGTGTGCGTACCCACTGCCTCTCAACTGCTCTCGATACTTCTTCCCTCACTTTGTCTTTTTCCTCCCTTCTCTCTCTCCTGTCATCTCTTCCTTACCTTGCTCATCTCCTTCCTTCCCATGATCCCTCCCTGTATTTCATTCCCTACCTTAATTTTCTTTCATCCTTTCCTTGACATTTCCTTCCCCTTTCGTTCACTCATTTCTTCCAACAGAGGCTTCTCAGGGATCTTCACACTGCCCTGGCATACTTGCTGTTATCCATACACATGAGTAAGACTCGGCTCTTGTACTGCAGAGGTTTCACAGCAACAGTCCAACCTTATAACTATTAAACTGCCTGAGGCCTTCCCAACTGACCACGTTACTGTTCCCTATTACTTTCTTGTTGTCCTTCATACTGAACATTGATTGGCTTATATATTTGTGGAACCATGCCCATCCCAATCAGTCTGGGAAGTTAATATATTATGAAGCTTAATTCGAGTCCCAAGCTGTGTTTTGCTTCATCGATCTGGTTATCACCAGACTTAGATAGTTCATAAATGAATGTTGAAATTATAGGCTAGAACAATTATTCAGTGATTATGAGATAATTTGCACTTGGAGAATTCACTTCCCAGCACCCATATGAGGAGGAAATAATCTCTTAAACTCCAGCTCTGTGAACTCTGACTCTCTCTGTGGCCTCCATGGGCCCTGCACAAAAGTGGCTGATACTTACATATGTCATAAACATACATGTACATAAAAATAAAATATTTTTAACAGAAGTTATATGTGGCTAATCTTCATGATGATGTTTATCTGCACATTTTTGACAATGAAGCCTTAAGAAAACAAGCGTATAAAGAAGTAGATGAAAATTTACCTATGCCACATGCTTACAGTGTACCAGTATGCCTTGATTAAAAATAACAGTTAAGGATTTTTTAAGTTACTTATTGGTAGCAAACATTATACCAGGTTTTAAATTATAGTACAAAATATATAGCATCGTCGTAAAAATATTAATCTATAAGCCTGGCAAAGATTGTCCAGTTTGTGAGGTGAAGTATCAGAAGCATGGTGTGAGCTTTTGGCAGGCAGCAGGCTTCAGAGTGATAGACTGTACCCTCATCAGTTACATGGCCGTTTCATTGTGCCATTGAGTTTCCTATTTTAATTAAATGTAATTAAATCTCTGCCAGCATGGTGGATTTGAGGTTTTCCTCATGTGGAGAGAAAATGTTATAGATTCTCAGTAAAGACAGATCCAGATGGAAAAAAAAAACACCTCTAAACAGGTTACAGAATGTTTAAAAGTGCACCAAGGCTTTGGAGAGAAAAGGAAAAAATGAAAAGGGTATAGACAGTCATTATATATATATATATATTTAACTCTCTACATATAGTTTTAAAATAATAAATTAAACTACTTAAAAAGAAAGTAACATAATATAAAAAAAGCCACATAAAGATGGAAAATACACAGAGAGTCTGGATTCTGTGTGTTGTTGTGTTGTATTTAGATTTTCTGATTGCTAATAAAGATGTGATAGGTGCTAAGACACACTGGATTATAAAAACTGCTGAATTAGACCAACGTATGCATTTAAAAAATGCCTTGACTTCAAAAGGGAAATCAAAAGATAAGTTACTTTAAGGACAAGGTTGTGCTTTTATCTCCACAGGAACTGAGAGTCAGTGGATTCAATCCAGGTTGATATAGATCAGGAAAGACCCCTGAAATCTTGGCTAAAGACATGAAGAAATAAACCTAGAAAATACACAGCGTGTATTTTACATGTTCAAACATAAGACAAAAAAAATCTTTTACTGACTTGTATACATCACATATACTATACTTACAATGTATGTTACTTTAAAAAATTTAGGTTATCCAACATATCAGAATGCTTCTGTTGCAGTTTACGCAGAGTTCTGCATCCAGAACAGCTTCAAGACTGCTGGATGAGATGGCCCAGCATAACAAACCACTCCAGCCAAGACTTAACCATTATCCTAAATTTTCTCAGCATCCCTCAAAGATGCCAGTGGCCTCAGACAACAGGAAACAGTCTAGAAGAAACATTGCCCACATTCCTAATACATTGGTTATTGTTATGTGTCATCATTTAAAGAGGTTTGGCTACAAGTTGTTATTGCTCATAGTCAGAAAAAAAATAAAAACAAAGGAGTTAAATTCAGAAATTTCTGTATAAATGAAAAAAGGTGAGATATTTTATAGAAATGATGAGATAAAGGGGTAGATTACTGAATCTACTTTAATCCACAAAGACAACTATTAATCTCAAAATATTTTACCTTGTTATGGATTTTGGTTTATTGATACAAATTTAAAGTTATTTTTGCCATACTCTATGCATGTTTCGACTCTTGTTTAGTGTACTGTGCCTCTGCAACTCATTTAAAAATGTAATGTATAATTTAGAAATGCAGGTTAATAGTTAATCATCTATAATAATCAAATTTGTAGTTATATTAGGTTGATTTTCAAGGTTAAGGAGATATAGTCAGAGAGATAGATCAGATCATCTTCAAATATTTTAAAGACCTACAGAATATGGAGTGTAAAATATTTTAATAACGTAAGCCTTTTCAAGTCAGTGAAATACATCTGCTCCTGGCAGCACCAATCTACTTCAGAGAAGATGATGGGCACAGAGGAAACTCCATATGCAGTTTTTCTTTATGGCAAAAGCTAGACATTTAGGGAAAAAAAAACTGCCCTTGTCCCAATTGCTGACAGTGTAATCTCCAAACTGGACCAGTATGACATCAGAAAAGCAAGTGCCAAACTTTGCTAAGACAATGTAGGATAGTCCTTCAAAATTCACTGCTTCTCCAAGAAGTCTGTCAGACATACTAGGCCTGTAGGTCAAAGATGCCCCTATGATTTAGAAAAATTTTGGGTATCTCTCCAGACAGCCAGATCTCCCTGTCATTAGGTAACATTACACACTTCTGGGATCTTTGATGGGGTTAAAAAGTAAATAATTAGGCCTAAGGTTTTCCATAGTTATGATAAAAATGTAAATTAGGTATAAAAATTCAGGTTCACAAAAATAAGATAAATAATAGAATATTTTCTCTAAATTTGCCAAATACAAATGAACTGGATATTGTAAATGTAAATCTTCCTTGACAACTATTTTTGTTGCATATAATTTTACTATGCTAAAGTTAAAACCTTCCTTTTTTATTTAGACAGAAAGGGGGAAATGCTATAGAATAATTCTGTTCACTGTGAAAATGTGTTGCTCTCATTGCTAATAAGAAGCTGATTGGCTGATAGCAAGGCAGGATTTTGGGGGCAGAGAGAATGCTGGGAGGAAGAAGGGCAGAGTCTGAGAGACCATGAGATGCAGAGTGAGGAAAAAGAAATACATACAAGAGCTAAACAAGCCTCAGGGTAGCACTTAGATGAATAAAAATGAGTTAATATAAGTCATAACAGCTAGCTGAAAATGAGCCTAAGATACTGGCCAATCATTTATAATTAATAATAAGTCTCTGAGTGATTATTTGGGAGTGACTTCCTATAAATAAATCTTTGTCTTTCATGTTATTAATTTGTATGAATTTTTATTACAAAGAATCTGCATGGATTTTTATTACAAGCAATATTTTCCTGTTGTTTTTTTATAATTTCATATATGTATATTTTATAATGAAGGAAATGGTATTCCTTTACTTTGAGCTATATATTTCTCCCACTTGGCTTTATTTTTACTACATTATATATGGACAAAATTTTTTGCAGAAAGTCATGTGACACACATATACTCCCAGAAATTTTTACTAAAGAATTTTTCCCATAGATTTAGCTACACATAGGAAATTACATGAACTCTTTTTTTTCTCCCTCACTGAAAATAATAGTGTATTTTATATTAAATGTATTGATATTCAGCATGGAATCCACAAATATAATTCTTGGATGATTATCATCCACATCACTATTCTACATGAGCTCCATTCTCACTATGTCAGTTTTCTTTTTCATGATCCATTTTGCATTCTTTCTCAGTCATTGTCTTCTCTTAAATGTCTTAAAAGATCTACAAATATCTTTGATTGATATAGATTAATTTTATGTGTCTTTTTCATGTATAGGAACATCTGAATTATTGAGTAATATTTGCATACTAGGAAAAAAATCACGTTAAAGATAACTGCTTCTTATCATAGAGAGTACACAGGACATCAAGAAATCCAGTCAAAACAAATTCAAGGATATTTCCCAATGCCAATACATTCTTTGTGTTTCTTTAAATGCATAAGCTTTCCCTAACATAAACATACTCAGAGATCTAGAAACAAAATGGTACTATTAAATCTAGTAATCTCAACTCTAAATGCTATGATGTAATCATATATACAATGAAGTTTAAGGGAAGTAAGAGTAGGTAAAACATGTTTAAGCCTCTTAAATGATGCAGTAGCAGATTTCTGCTATTGAGCCCGGCACCTCATAATTGTCTTTGCCCAGTTCACTTTGATCTCACCACAGTGTGATGCTGAATTGATCACGTTATTTGCTTTGATCCTTTGGGTGTCAGCAGATGTCAGGCAAGCAGGGGCTTGAAAAGGTTTTATGTGATTGGAGTTTCTTCTTTCATACTTTTACCAGTGTACAAAAGCCTTCCAGACCAGAGGAGACTCTGCAGTATATGACACTGAAAAGTACAGTCGAATTGTTCTAGACGTCCCCAGTGCGGTCAGCTGAAGAAGGTGCATTTGCCAGGTGATCAGCACACATACGAGTGAGCTAACCAAAGACTGTTAAAAGTCCCTGGCTGATCTACCACAGGTGGAAGGAAGATCCAGGCTTGATAGTGTCTATTTTTATGTATTGTCTAGAGATTTTAACATTTAAAGATTCGTTTTAAGGAACATTCACAGAAATGGAGATTTATGTGAAAGTTTATAAAAAAAATACTACAACTAAACTTCATCTACTCTAATTGAGTTCCTTAAAAATTAAAATGAAAGCCTATTAATGACCATTTTAAAATGTTTCTTTTTTTAATAGGGAAGCTTCCTTGTAAAATGAAACTGCAATGTGTGCCCAGTGATGGCAGCAGCTGCTTACTGATGGGCCTGGATCTTGTGCAATGGTGAGGAAGGACTAAGGCCCACTGGGAACTTTGTCAGTGGCAACACCCATTAATAATTGCTGACAAATTAGAAGCCACCCAAATGCTAGTTTTCTGCTGACAACTTGTGAAAAACAAACATGGTAGCTTGGCATTATCTTAATTTTCTTACACGGGCTGTTTCACTTTGATATGAAGGCAAGTCTATTTCAGTGAAGTTGGTGAGGTATCATTGGTTCAGTCTTTGAAGTTTTCTTCAGTATTAATTTTTTGCCATAATTGTTTAAATACGGCTTTCCAAGATGGAGAAATACGTCAGGGAAATACTGAAAAAACATACTGAAGTATGATGGTGAAGTAAAAATCAACTACAGTACCACAGTGGCCCGTTTGTAGAATCTATGTTGGAAAAGAGTGTCTCCAAGCGACTGAATTATTCATACCATTCCCGCTTGAAGCTCATGGTGAGAAGACACTAGTGCCTACTACAAAACCACAAGTTCTCACACAGTAAGTTCATGGGAGATCAGATATGAGAGGATCTTGTCTACTAATTTTTTTAACCTCACAATGTACCAAAGGTCACACAGTATGATCAAGATGATATGTTGCTTTTAACACATCAACATTTAAGCTTTGGCATGGAATGGCATGTGAACACACAGAGGGGTTTTGAATAACCAGGGTGTCTTCTTGGAGATGAAATCTGCTTTGGTATGAATGGTGGCTGAAACTCAAATATTTAATTTTTTTCAAGAGAAATTCATGTTAACTCATTGTGAAGGATAAAATTAAAGGCTAAATTTTACCTCTATAAAGTCTATAAAATGATCATTTGCTGTTGATTTCTTCAACAAAAGAATACAGATAAGCCAAGAAATATGTGTAATATATATGTATGTGTGTATTTTTGTAAAAATATTTATGTATGGAGTTAGAAATACTTAATTCTATACACTTTAATAAAAATATAATAATATTAAAAGTAGATCTTAAGAAATTATACTTGTAAAATAGCAATCATAAAAGTTTATAATCAAAATAAAACAATTTTAACTTATTTTAGATACATTATGATCAATATATATTGAAAACAGAAAACGATGCTATGATTTTAATATAATATGCAATAATCAAAGCTGTTAGTGAATCTGTCAATCATTGTAAATGTTTGACATTATTTTGTGATGTGAGAATTCAAAAGTAATTTATTGAATGATACTGAAAAGTAAATTACCGATTTATTAGCAATATTAATCATAATGAGTGACAGGTATAATAACTATCAAGCATTCCTCATATCGAACTGAAATTAGAGGGCTTGCCCTTTTGTAACATCTTTGGTTTGCATGACTCTCCACCTCTAATAATTATCTGTCTGCTCTCTAATGGCAATTTCAATGAGCATGTCACAAAAAAGCATAAACAGTGTTTGCCTCCTTATATTTGGCTGATTCTGCTTAGAATTTCCTCTAATATAATTTATTTGAAATCTATAAATCACTAGATATTGTGGGGATATCAGATATCACTGTTTACACACATATAATATTACAGATATTTCCAGAATATATACCCAAATATTCCTATCTAGCAAAGGATCAAAATAAAATGGCACACTCAATTTAATTAAAAAAAGAATCAGGAAAAAGCACGGCTTAAGGCAAGTGAGGCCGTGCAGGTGATCTGATGCATGCTACAGAGCATGGAGTGGTGGTTTGAATGAAAGCAGCCCCCAGAGGAACATAGGGAGTGTCATTATTTGACAGGATTAGGACCTGTGGCCATGGTGGAGGGCATGTGTCACTAGGGGTGGACTTTACATTTTCAGAAGCACAAGTCAAGACTCTGTGCCTGCTGATCCAGTGGTAGAACTCTCAGGTATCTCTCCAGCACCATGTTGGCTTGCATGGCAGCATGCTTCCTGTCATGATGAAATTGAATATGACCACAATATACTCTCTAAATATATGAAGTTGTCAAAAATATTTATGAAAAATAGAAACAGAAAGCAAAAGAGAGACTGAGAATATGAGAGATAAAAACATAGAAAAGGAGTGTGAGAGGGGGAACCAACAAAAGGATGAATGAACAAAAGGAAGGGTCCACAGACTTTCATGTGCATTTTGATCAACAGAATGTTAAGATAGCACAACCGTTCAATCTAAATACAAAGGGGTGTCTGTGCAAGAACTGTATCTGTAGCATGTAGCAAAAGTAAGTTTTAAGGGCTTTAGAACACTTTTAAATCACTGTGTATTGCCACTGTCCTTGCTTGCCTCCCACATCTGGATGGTGAAGTGGACTGTCTTTCTGAAGATGCTACCCTCTTCAGAAACAAGACTTGGAGGAACAGAACAAGAACTGGCCTGGAAACGTCCTCTTGAAGAAAACCTCTCATTGTATTGGAAGTCATTATGCAAGCTGCAAAGGTTCAAGGAAGAATAACAAATTGCAGCCATTCCCAGCTGTAAAGCCTGTGAACTGTAATCATAAGCACCCTGGCATGACATCACCAATGTTTCAATAGAGGCATTCTTAGCTTAGGAGAAATGGACAGCTGTCTAATTGTACTCAAGGTCAGTTAGGTTGGTTTTCATTCCTGGTACTGTGAACCTAGCCAACTATGTGGGGCTGGAAACGGCATAGTCTCTAGAAGAGAACCTACTAAGGCTATTTCCTGAAATCAATATTTTTGACATGTATTCTACTTTTTCTTATACACACAGGTAAGTGTAGCTCTTACATCTTATTAAGTAAGCTCTCTGCAGCAGTGGAGACTCTTACAGAGATCCATAATTGGTCAAAATGCAGAGAATAACTGACCATAGATAGAAAGCTCCATTTGATATGTCTCAAAGACAACCCTTCTCCCTAAGGCTCACTATAGAAGCAGGGCAGAAAGGTTATAAAAGCTGCAGAACCAAGATGCCTACCATGAAAGAGTACCTTCTAGACATGGCAAGAAAGGGCAACCCATGAAATCTCATCAATAAGTTTGCCTAAACGAGACCTACACAATAACCACACCAGTGGACATACCAGTGTGAATGGTAGAAATTTCATAAGTCCCCAGCCAGAGAAGTGCTATAGGCAATCATTAGCTGCTGAGAGTGACAATCTGTTTTCTCCAGGAACATAAACCTCTTGGCAGATCATGCAGTCCCAAACGGTCAGCCCAAGACACATATACAGCAAACACTAAAGGAAAGCAGCATGTGTACATATGTACATATGTATATATTAAATGATAATAATTATAGAATGGTTAGAGAGATTTGGAGTAAACTTGGAGGAGCTGGAAGGGGGAAGAAATGGGTGGAAATTATGAACATATTGTACTGATGTGTTAAGTTGTCAAAGCCAATCTTTATATCAATTATCATAAAATTAATTAAATATTAGTCATAAATATAAAAGCAATCATAAAGCCCCTGGGAGTTAGAAGACTATCTTCATGCCCTATGTTAGGAAGAAATTACTGCAATGAGCACCCATGAAGGCAACAATTATAAAGGTAAATTATACCTTTGACTTTATAACACATAAATGGCTCTTCTCAGCAAAAGAAAACCTCAGTAAATCAGTAGCCTATGGTGAGAAAAAGTGACTAAAATAGCATAAGTGTGAGTATTTGCTAACATTAAGACTACCTAAAATCAGTACTAAGAACATAAGCAAGCCAATTAAAATTAGACAAAATAAATTCATATTAGAAATGTTCCAATAAATCACACACACACACACACACACACACATATATATATAATAGATAGATATAGCTATAGAGAGATAGATATATCTTGCAACATCAGTATTGAGAAAGTGAAAATCGGAGCACTGGTTTAAAATTCTGTCTTTGTGAAAACAAGCCGAGTCAGACAAACTATATATAATAAATCTGCAATGTTGGAAGTACAGTACTGTGTATCAGGCAACTGGTGTAGAAAATGAATAACTAATTTGTAGAATTTGGGAGTGTATTCTTTCAAAGATTAGTTTAGCCAGAGTAGATGTTAATCAAAAATAAACTTTTAAGAGCACAAGTCGGACTATACACATATATGATAAAAAAACACATTTTCAAGAATTCTTAAAAGGAGTCAATCCTGTGAGAAGGACAAGTTAACTATTTGCATTCACACAATTGAGGTCTCAAGGTTGAATAGGAATAGACGTCTGATAGAGAGGAATGCAACAAGTCTGGAAACATCCTATGAACCACAAAAAAAACCCCAAAAAACAAACAAACTGTAACTGCGCAGAACCCAGTGCATCTCATCATCTCATGGAACTTCTGAGAATTATGAGACAAAAATCACCTGTGATGAGAATTTCTTATACAAACATATACACTGAAGTTTTGTGTTTACTGTGTTTAAAAGAAATGTAAAATACTTGGGAGGTTTTTATTCCTATATTTATGAATATGTTGTCTAGCCAGACTCTGTGGGCAACTGTGAGTACTTTAGGGCCATGGAACAGTACTTTTGCAGAAAGGGACCTGAAATGATTTTGCAGAAAGAGACCTTGGTGAACTTTGTTTTGCTGCAAAAATTAAGGGAGAATGGAGATACAAATGGAACCATGCACTCCACACTGCTTCCCAAATGTGCTCTGCATCTGTTATTGACTTACTACAAAGCCACAGGCAGGGTCACTATGCTGCATCTCATGGGCTTTGAGAGGTTATGACAGATGTGGTTCAGTGTTTCATCTATTAAGAATGGCTTCAGCTATATTGGAGGAATAGAATCCTTCCATAAATATAACTACTTAAAAACTAAAAGTGAGAACTTTGTCACCTTTCTTTCAAGGTAACTACTCATTATTCTCCCCCGAGGCTCCTGAAAATCTCAGCCTTAGCCGTGAGGAGCACAGAACACAGGATTCTCTGACATCTGTGCCAGCTGTTCCTCTGTTTGACGACCATTTGGCTTCTGAACAGATGAAAAATGCCGTCTTCAAATAAAGTGGTGATTTGGACCTTGAATATCACTTTTAAACTAAAATATTCTTATTTAGTTGTTATATATTAAGACTTAATAGCTGATATTAATTGATGGGCTCCAATTACTAGCAGTGTTAATAGCACAATAAAATAAAAATCTTGCAAAGTATACCTCATTAGCTCAGAGCCTTTGATTCATGCTGGGCAGGGAATTTCATACATCCAAATGTGTTATCTCCCAGCATACGACATTCTCTCACAGTTTGTCATGGTTGACTTTTCAGCACGCCTGCCAATATTTGTCATTTTTCAGTGATCTCCTTGCAGATGTTTCACTACAGATGAAATTTTAACTTGGGACAACAGAAAAGGATTGTCCTTTTAATATCGGAATTTATTTCTCAATTTGGTGTCTCCTACATGTTTGTTTTCCAGTTAAAAATACTTTTATAACAATGCATAATTAAAGCATTTATATTGTTTAATGTTATAAACATATAACTTCATTGGGAAACATTTTTGTCCCACGTAAAAGCACCTCCAATGGTTTCGAAAGCTGTTTTGATTGCTTTCAAAATAGACTGATAGATAATAAAAAATGTGCAGTTGATTGAGGTGGTGCATGCTTTTACTCCCAGAAGTACTCATGAGGAAGAGGTGGGCAAATCTCTATGAGGCTGAGACCAGCCTGGTTTACTTGCTGAGTTCTAGCCAAGGCTACATAGTGAGACCTTGCCCCAGTAAAACAACCAGCAGTCAACAAAGTTTGTGAAGTCACATATTTGTTTCCATGTATGGGAGTGCATCCTTGGATGTGCGTTTGTGTGTTGAGTGTGTGCACATGTGTATATGGATCCCTGCATGTGCATGTGGAGACCAGAGGTCAACATCAGGTATCGTCTATCTCTTTTGACATTATTTCCCGCTTGTTTTCTAATGCAGGGTTGGGTTATTTTACTGAAACAGGAGTTTAACAATGGGCTACACTATCTGCCCAGCAAGACTTAGGGATCCTTCTGTCTTCTCATACGGGTGCTGAGATCATGGGAGTGCCGCCAGGCCTGGATTTTTATGTATATATTCAGCATCATAATCCAAGTCCTTGAAAATTTATGCACTGAGTCTCATCCTAGCCTTTTAAGGGACTTTTCAATATACAGGGGCAGACATTATAAAATTACTCTTAGAAGAGGAGAGAATAATCTTTTCTGTTCTACATGCTATGTTTCAGAAAAACATAATAGTAATTCAAATACCATCAATGAAGCTCATGCTAGCAGAACATGTAATGTGATCCATACAGTACTGAGGTGAATGTCTTAAAAACAGCATTTTAAAAAATCCTGCAAATGGTTGGAAATATAACAGCAAGCTTGAAAGGGATCTTAAAATTGGGAAAAAATGGTCAAAATGTTGTTGAACTGATTCTCACTACAATGGAAGTTTTTTTTTTTTTAAACTTGATTTTTCCATTGTATTATACAGCTCACATCTAACTGCAAATAAACCTTCTGAAACAACTGTGTTACTATCATAAAAGAGGGCACCCACTGATTTTCAGTCACATATTTAGCCAGGTAACTTATACCTGTCTCTTTCCTTTCAGTTCTATCTAATATCTTTTGTTTTCCATGGCAGTGTTTGCTTTGATGTTCCCCCCTGACTCAGCCACCAAGGTTCCAAAGTGATTCTGAGTTGTGTGGAATCTCTCCTTTGCCCTTTGGCAGGAGTGCCTTACTGGGTAGCCCTGGGAGGCCTGGAAATCTCTATGCCCAACAGGTTGTCCATGAGCTCACAAAGATCTACCTGCTTCTGTGTTACAAGTAGAATTAAAGGCATGTGTCACCATGTCAGGTAGTGTGCAGATTTTTCAAAGCCCTGGGACTGACCTGATTTTAATTTAAAAGATTGTAGAAGCCCCCCGTTTACATGACTGTACCATGTGAGGTTGGATCTGTCACTTGAACAAGAAGAGTGTGGCTAAAATACCAGCACTAAAGGAAAAACGACAGTGAGAAATGTAGCTGGCCACATTTTCTTGGTGACGCTCATGTCCTTTCATCCATTCTCTTGGTGATGGCCATGTCCTTTCATTCTCTCTTTTCTAATTGTTAGCTGTTTAAAAACAGCAGATCAAAGCTTGAGAATTTTCCCAGATTTTCACTTTAGGCATCACCAATACTGTATTCCTTTTATATATTCCCCTGTCAAAATCTTGTGGATTTGTTTTTAAAATGTATTGAAATTTCCCTGAATACTTTCCCAGAATTTTAATTGCTTTTATGATTTTTGGGGAATTATGAAAGGCCAGAATGCACCAAATAACTAAATTGTTTGTTTTTTTAAAATCTTACCTTTTTTACACTTTTAACCATTAAAAATATGATTGGTCTAACAAAGTGCCTGTTAGTGATATCTTATAAAAAAAAAAGAAAATAGAAAAATTTAAATGCATAGTGTTCAGAGACAGTGTTAAATTAGTGAATTATTTTGTTAAATGGATTTTACATATAAATCATTGTTTAAGTAATATTGATATTGATACACATAAAATAAAAATTATTAACAATGATTTTGCACAAAAATTACATATTTTCCATGATGGATATTGTTGCACAAATTCTAATTGATCTCAATAATAAAAACCTGGTGTCAGATATCAGAGTAAATGCTGAAAGATCAAAGAAGTAAAAGAGCAGCCACTAGAGAGACTTCTTACCTCTACCAAATCCTCAGACCAAAACCTGGTGATCTCCTGTCTCCTTCCTCCTTTTGATACTATCTCCACCTCCCTGGTTCTGGGAGTAAAGTTGTGAGTTTCCACTGTGCTGAGATCAAGGGCATGATCCTCCCTAGTGCTGGGACTAAAGGCATGACCCTCCACTGCCTGGCTCTTTTTCTCTTTTAGACTGAGTCAGTCTAGTGTAGCCCAGAGTGGCCTTGAACTCCTGATGTTCCTGCTTCCTCCTCACAAGTGCTGGGATTAAAAGTGTGTGCCACACTGCCTGGTCTCTATGCTTAACGAGTGGCTAGCTCCACACTTCAATCTCCAGGCAAGCTTTATTTGTTAGGGCAAAAACAAAATATCACTACATTTTCCCCTTCTTTTTTTTTCATTTTTTTCTAAAAAAAAAAAATTCTAAAATAAAAGGGTATAGCTAATATAAGATAAACTACATACAATAAGCACAATAACTACATATAGTATATGCAGGCAATAATTACATTAGCAATGTCTAGTCCATAAACATTTGACAAATTCAGAGAAAATACTCCATTGTCTATCCTGTCTTGGTGAGTCCAAAAGGTTGTACCTAATTCACTTTCTCTTCTAACTTGCATTACCAAACCTGTCTTTTAATGTCTCTCAACCCTATACACTTTACACCTTTTTAGTGAATTTCTTTTCTGAATCTGGTAACAAGGAGAACTATAACTATAAAGTCTTCTACTTCATCAGAGACCTGAGAAGGAAATAATAGTAACTGAATAAATAGTAAATGAAAACAAGTGACTTCCAAAAATTGTGAAAAAAGGCAGAAACAGCTGGATGCCTGGCCAGTCACCCAAGGTTCCTCTGTAATGTTGGGGAATCCATCTTCACCCTGTAGGCCTACCATGCCCAACAGACTTGTTTGTGAAGCAGAATTTTCTGAAGGGCTGTCCTATCTTGTCTTGGCAAAGTTCACCAGTCACTTCCTTTTGTGTCCTGCTTGTCCAATTTGGACAGCATACTGTCATCAGTCAAGGCAAGGGCATTTTATTGCCCGGTGGCTAACTTTTGCCACAATGAAAGTAAACTCCTTATGGAGTTCCTTCAGTGTCGGTCATCTTCTCTGAAATAGAATGGTGCTGCCAGGAGTAGACATGTCTCATTGTCATTAAAAAACAAAACAAAACAAAAACTATGATATTAAAACAGTGTTTGAAGATGAACTTTCTATTTAAAATATATCTCTGTCTGACCTTGAAAACATACCTAATATGACTACAAGTTCGATTGTATTAGGTGACTACTAACCTGAATTTCCTTATTATTGTAAATAGTTGGTAATAATAATTTCAAGGAAAAAAAATAATAATTTCAAGGACTAGAAATTTGCACAACACTATAAAATGATCAGTATAAATATACCTTGAACAAGATTAGAAGCATATATACAGTATGCTCTAACAAAAATAAACTTAAATTTGTATCAATATATAAAAAAATCCATATCAACATTAAATATTTAAGACTATTAGTTGCTATTTTGGCTTAAAAATAGAATCAATGATTTATCCTATTATCTTATCATATCTACATTCCCCTTTCTTCTTTTCAGAGTAGATTCAATAATCTATCCTTTAACCTGTCATTTCTATATCCCCTTTTTTCTTTTTTTTTCAAAACAAGAACCCTGAATCTAATACCGTTTGTTCATCTTTATTTTAACCATTAACAATAACAACTTGTAACCAACCACAATAAACAATAACAATTATCCATAACCCATTAAAAGACCAAAAATCTTCCACCCCACCTCTTGGGAATGTGGGCACTGTGTCCTTAAAATTACTTCCTACTGTTTGGGGTAGATGGCATCTTTGGGGGATCCTGAAAAAAAAATTTGGGTTAATAGTCAATTCCTGGGAGAAGTAGCTGTATCATTTCTTGTCCAGTCTCTGCATAATAGGAAAGTGCAGGACTTGTCTCAAGTCCTGGTTAGAGTAGTCTGTGAGACTGGATCATCTCAGCTAGCATCTCGAAATTCTCCTGAGCAGCTTAGAGTCCAAGGTGATCTTTAGGTGATATATTTTAGCTTAGTGCTGTTATCATAGTCTTGGTGGTATAGTCGTTGTGGGACCCTATCCTCCTTTTGGAGACATCAAAGGTGACTGTTAGGCATGGTCATGGTTCATTGCAAAAAAATTTAAACACTTTAAATGGCATTTGCAGCAAATCTCAAAGAGGTGAAAGGATCAATGTTTGTTGTGTACATCCAGAACACAAAAACTCAATTCCCAGTTACCAGATAGAGACTCAAACCTGAAATCATGTACAGGAAGCTAGATAAAGCCTTTTTGTAGAATTAGTTAGTACTCTATATGGCCATTAAAATCATGACAAAAAGTTAAAATTGTATATTAATTTTATAAATTTTGAGATTATATATATATACATATATGTATATACATATACATATATATGTATATATATATATACTTTAAGGAAAACTTTAAAGAGTTAAAACCAAAGGATCATGAGATTAGTAGCAATAGAATAGTCCCTTAATTTTTGTTTTTCTTCTGTCCCTTATCAGGTGGCTCTTCTGATATGATACAGAGATTTTGGATTGTACTTTAACCAGCATGCTTAGGTTTAGAGAAGAAGAAAGCCACAGTCCAACTCCAAAGCCAGATTTAGTTTTCAGCTGAACTGGGACTACAAACATACCATTTGCATTATGTCTGTAGAGAACAGCAGAAACAAACATTTAGGAAGATTTATGAAATTTTATCCTGTTGGAAATGTGATATACTAATAGGTCAATTTACTCTTTTGCTTGGGACATTTTTTTCTGGATGATTTGTCCTTTTTCTTCAGATGTCTCATTTGTCCAGTGGTCTTCAGACTCTTTAATCATCATTCTCCTGAAAAGAAAAAACAAAACCCTGACCCAACCCTAATTTTTGGGAGGTTTCCTTTTGGCAAGTCTGATCAAATATCTGATCAAATGAAAAGCATTTGTTAGTGGTATAAGTTAGTTTAAGTTGAATGGTCATGCTGGTTGATGAACTATCACCTCTTCTACTTAAGAGGTTTCTCTTATTCAAATCAAACCTTTATCAATTTTGATGCTAACCATAGCTTTTCTTCTTCTGTAGAAACAAAACCAAAACCTCTTCTGCAACATAACACATATCCAGGCTTCCATTCTGAGGTCAGTACATCTTTAAAGTATACAGGCTAATTTAATTTCATAGTTTTTCTATTATCCAATATTTCTCCACAGCTGTTGTTCCTTTTTCATTAGCATTTAGAAAATTTAAAGTTAATAAAGCATTATGCAATCTACTTCTGGGGGGTCTTTATCACCTTTTTCTGTTTATTTAGCATATCTTTAGAGTTGATTAGATCTTTCTATAATTGTTTGCCCTGTAGGATTGTGTTATACCTGTAATATGCTTTATATTGTAATAAGCAAAAACAAAACAAAAAAAACCCTGTTTCATTTTACTAGAGATGTATGCTTGATCATTATCAGTCTTAATTTCTACAGGTATACCCATGATTGCCATAACTGCTAGCAAATTTGTGATTACAGAATCAACCTTTTCAGAACTCAAAGCAGTTGTCCATTGAAATCCTGAATATGTGTCTATGGTATAGTGTACATGTTTTAATTTCCCAAATTCTTTAAAATGAAACACATCCATCTGCCAGATTTGATTCCTTTGAGTACATTTTCGTTTACTTCCTGCAGGTAGTAGAGATTATATGTATAAAGAAAAAGTAGGACATTTCCTTACAATTTCCTTGCCTTGTTGCCAAGTGAAGGAAAAATCTTTTTTCAAACCTTTGCTATTGACATGGTGTTATTTTTATGAAATTATGAGGCCTTTTTTTGTCAATTACCTTCTGCTAGAGGGTCTGGCAGAGCTGTATGGGATTGCATCTGTGTTATATATTAGGAATGATTCCTACTCCTGATTATTTCTTGTCACTGAATAAAAAACAATGTTAATTCAGACTCATTAGGAATAAACTGTTTCAATGTGTAAACAACTTTTTCTGCATATTGAGAGTCAGTTATTATGTTAAGATGTTCTGTAAATCCATTAATACCATAAGCATATAATTCTGAATTTTGGGCAGATTTAGAAGTGTTTTGAGCCACTTTACAGATTTGTATCCTGCCTTAACTGATTTGTTTGCATCAGTATAAAATGTAGGGGCTCCAAAAAATTGCTGTTCCCCAGACAATGTGAGGAAGTATCCATTTGTACTCGTTATAAATTGAATTCTCTTGTTTTGGGGATATGTGCTAATATCTCCCAAGAAATTACTGCATGCTCTTGCCAGTGTTCACTTTCTGAACATAATTTGTCAATTTCATCATTAGTAAAAGGTGCTACGGTTTCTGCTGGGTCTATTCCTGCTAATTGACAAAGTCTCAATTTCCCTTTTAGAATCAACTCAGAGACCTTTTCCACATAATTTTTTAATATTTTTCTCTGTTTATGTGGTAAAAAGACACATTATAAGATAATATCTTCCCTCTGCATTAAGATTCCTATAGGAGAATGCATAAACGGTAAAATAACCAAAATACAAACAAGCTCTGGGTCCAAATGATACACATGTGCATCCTGTAATTTTTTTTCTACGAAAGCCAATTCTCTCTCAGGCTCAGATGAGAATTCTCTTGGACTGCTTAAGTCTTGGTTAGCTTTTAAGGTTTAAAGCAAGTTAATCAGTTCTTTAGTTGTTAATCTAATTGTGGGCCATAGCCAATTAATGTCTACCAGCAATCTTTGAAAGCGATTAAGAGTCTGCAATTGATCTCCCCTAATTTGCACCTTTTGGGGTCAAATTTTTTGTAGACCTATTTTATATCCTAAATAATTAACTGATTCTCCTCTTTGTATTTTCTCAGGAGCAATTTGTAATCCCCAACAAGATGAAATCTTCTTCACTTCTTCAAACATTTTCTCTAAAACATCTATATTTGAATCAGCTAGTAAGATATCATCCATATAATGGTAAAATATAGATTGACTAAATTGCTTATGTATCATTTCCAATGGCTGTTGTACAAAATATTGGCCCACGGTGGGGCTATTTAACATTCCCTGTGGGGGAATCTTCCATTGATACCTCCTAACAGGCTGAGAATTATTATAAGTAGGCACTGTGAAGGCAAACTTTTCTCTGAGTTTTTCTTATAAAGGTATAGTGAAGAAACAGTTTATTAAATCAATAACTATAAGAGGCTATCCTTTAGGTAATAGAGGAAGCAAATGATTCCCAGACTGTAGGGAGCCCATTGTCTGAATTGCCTCATTAACAACTCTTACATCTGTTAACATACTTCATTTTCCAGATTGTTTTAATAACAAATATAGGAGAATTCTAAGTGCTTGTTGATTCTTCAATATGCTGCTCCTGTACCTGCTGTTTTAAGGCCTGTAATATCTCTGATGTTAAATGCCATTGCTCAACCCATACAGTTTTGTCCATTAACCATTTTAAAGGTAAGGCTGTTGCTGCCTTTGAAAGGTCACAGCTGTTTAGCCCTGTTCTTGTACAACCTGGATGGTTGGGGCCTATTCTTTATAATACCTTCTAATATTTTCCCCAGAAACATACATTAATTTATGGTTTATTTCTGAGATTTGACAAATGTTAATCTGAATATTCCATTGCTGTTACAAATCATGCCACCATAAATTCATTGCTATGTTAGATACAAATGGCTTTAATTTACCTCTCTGTCTTTCTGGCCCTATACATTCCACTCATTTCACACTATGTTTTCCCTGAGATAATGTTCCAATCCTTAAAAGCTGAACAGTTACTTCCTGATGAGTACAATTTGGATGCTAAAATTCTGGTGCAATTATTATTACATCTGCACCCATGTCTATAAGACCTTCAATGACAATGTCATTTATTCATATTTTTTATTTTGGTCTTTGTTTGTTTGTAGAAGTTTGCCATAATATTTGCTTTACAGTTTTTCCTGATTTTTTTTATTTTCTCTTCTACAGCTATTCTATCATCCAGAGCAGTGTGGTTTCTTACAATAGTCATTAAGTTCTTTAATTGATCCGGGAAGGAGTTTGCTCCATGGTGACAGGAAAGGACTGAACCAAATTTTTGCATACGAGCCTGTGAGAGGCCCCTCAAGGTGTTTCCCAATGGCCAAAGATTACCTTGACTGTCCCTTGTTGACCTATATTCATTAGTCCAATGTCTGTCTTTGCCACACCCTCTTCATACTCTAGAAGGGAGGGGCATTCGGTTGGGATTATTCTTAGCAAAATCATTGTCTCTAGGAACACCATTTTATAATCTCTTTTTGGTGACCTTCTTAACTGCAAATGAAACACTTGACATTTTGATTTTTCTTCAAACCTCTGGAAATCACATCTCCTATCCAAGCATTATCATGGTTATGAAATTCAATATTGATTTTATCTCAGATCCATTCCTCCAAGAGTGCTGATCATGACTTTGATGACCTAATTACCCTTTGGCATTGTGCATTAGCATTTTCAAAACCCAGAGATTCAATCAGTATTTGTCTAGCTTCTGAATTTGCTATCATTCTATTAACTGCTGAAATCAGTCTTTGTAAGAAAACAGTGAAGTTTTCTTTTGTGCCCTATATAACTTTAATAAATGATTCAGTTTTGTTTCCTATTTCTTCAGTTTTTTTCAAGCATTCAAAGCTGGAGCATGGCATAAAGCCAGAGTGTGGTCATCATATAGAGACTGCCTTTGTACTTAACATAATCTCACTCTCCAAGAAGTTGGTCTTGGGAGGTTTCCATACCTCTAGTCCTACTTCTTTGTTCAATGGTTTTAGCCTCATTGTTCCACCAGGTCCTCCAATGTAATTGAGGACCAGGCTCCCAGACTTCTGTAACCAAGTCTTTCCAGTCTTCATGAATACTTCTATTACAAGTTGACCACAAGTTTAACATCTGCTTCACAAAAGGTGAATTTACCAGATGAGATTATTGCTTCCTTGAATTTACTGAAATCTAACAATTCCTCAGGAGTCCATTTAGCTCTTATACAACCTTGGGTATATCTATCATTTGGCAGTTCCTTTACGGTTACTGTATAGATTAAAGTTGGTTGTTAGAAAACCTTGGGCTATTTCTCTCTAACCTTATAATGCAGTACTGAGACTGGTTCTGCTTTAAACTCCTCTGTCTGGGTCTGAATATCTCAATGATCTGCTTTAATAAGATATGTTGGTGAGCTGTGGTTAGGATGGAAACTATGCATCCTGTTAGTAAAAAACCAATCAGCACAATGTAGGAAATAAGAACATGGAGATGTCTCAAACAATTGAATACAAGTGACTTGATGACCCAGCATCCTCCACACTGAATACATATCCAGAGAGAATAATATAATTCTGTCAAGGAGCCATTTGCACTCCCATTCGTGTTTCAGTGGTATTTTCAATAGCCTAGATATGAAATCAACCAAGGTAGCCATCAGCAAATGAGTGGATGAAGAAAATGTGGAACATATATACCTTCATCTTCCCTTTCATCAACTTTATCTTCCTCTTCTCCTTTGCTTCCCTACCTTCCTGTCCACTCTCCTCTCTTACCCTCTGCTTCTCTTCCATTGTATTATCTTTACCTCTTCTGCCTTCCCTTCTTTCTCTCTCCTTTCCTTTTATGACTTTCTCTCTGGTTTATTTCTCTTCTTTTTGTTCATTCAATGGGATTGTAGATAGCATTTACTTATATAATCACCAGTATTTAAAGATGTACAATAGAGAAGATACTTTATATGCTAACCATAATAAAATTTTCATTCATGTGGAATCCATTTCACCTAGCAGAATATTTACCACTTCACAGTCCTAATATCCACCATTAATCTACAGGTGTTAGTATTAAAAAAAATCCACTCTGGAACATGAAAGTACAGTGCTCTCCTTCATGTCTTAGGGGGTTCAAATAAAAGTGTTTTGTTAGACACTGCAGAAGCACTGTTCTTTTCCAACATGCATTTACTTAAATCAGATTTAATACTTTATAACCTTCTCTGTATATAGACAATGTTTTGTTTGAATACAATTAAACTGATTTTATTTTATTCTACCTATTTGTTAGAAATGTTTTACTCAGTACCAAAAATGCACTGTTGCTGTGGTACAATCTTTTTGTAAACTGTGAATATGTATTACTCTCATTGGTTAATAAAGAGCTTACTGGTCAAGAGGTAGGCAGGAAACGAGTAGGTAGGATTTCTGGACAAAAAAGATCATGGGGTAGAAGAGGGCAGAACCACCAGGAGACATGCAGAGAAGCAAGATAAACATGCCATATTGAAAAAGGTACCACCAGGTTGCAGAGCCTAGATAAGAAATATGGATTAATTTAAGTCAAAAGAGCTAGTTAGTAACAAGCCTAAGTTATTGCTGAACATTTATAATTAATAATAAGTCTCTGTGTGATTATGTAGTGGTCTGGTGGGACAAAAACTCCACCTACACATGATCTCAGCATATATATATATATATATATATATATATATATATATATATATATATATATATATATATATATTTGTATATATATTTGATTTTGTGAGAAATGTGTGAAAATATACAGGAGCATAGTCTTTCTGCGTATGTTTATATGGAAAATTGTTCCAGAACCTACAAAGTATTTGAAATAAAGTCCCTGTTCTTTTCTTCAGCTCTTTCTTTTTTATTTCTTTTAATGCTTAAATACTTAAGAGTTTTCAAAATACTATTTTAAATAAAGCCTTCATAAAATCATTAGTGAAAAATCAACAGAACATTTAATTAATTTTGTATCTAGGAAATTATGCTATCTTTTCTCCATTTGAAACTGTTAATATATTATTATTAATATATTATGCTATATTAAAGGATACATGAATGCATTTTTATAATCCATAATTTGAGAATTAAAGAAAAATAAACTCTAAAAATCACATTATAGGTTATATTTCATAACACATCTAAGGAAGGATTATGTTTCTGCTCTGAGCTATAAAATGGCATCTACATATGATTTTTAAGTAACAAATTACACATTTGAGAAATACTAAATTACATCCTTTGGATACTGTCCACAATATAAATATAAATTATAGAATAGATGGCTGGTTTAAATACATGCCTTTAAAAGACACTTCTTAAAATCTCTTCTCTCCAAATTAGCATTTGATCCATTCCTGTGCCATTACACATGCTTTGTTTGATAAACTGTAACCTATTCAAAAGGTCTCAAGCCTGACATCATGGTGAATAAGCATCCTGTTGATTTTCAAAGCATCACAGCTGGGACACTTTTGTACACAAACTGCTAGATTATCCCTTCTCAATATTATGCAGGATTTTTCAGATTCACAATAGTGTGTAGATTTTAACTAATTAGTACTCATCATGAGCATAGAAATGCTATTTTCTCTCTCTAGGTAGACAAATTGTCACTTCAATTGTGAAAATAAGTTGAAATCAATAACATAAAATGCTGTTTTTTTTTCCTATTACCTCTCAGATTCTCCTTTATTATGTAGTCTCATCTTCAATAGGAAATCAACCACACCTTTTATTTTTTGACTAATAAAGAAATCAAATACCTGAATCATTAAACATGAGCTTCATTAATGCCATTGTTTCCTTTTAAAATGAAATGTATCATGTTATATTATTTTTGTTCTAACATTGAGATTATGCAGTTAATTATAAATATATAACTTGGGAAATCATGTTCCAATTTTGTAGCTTCTAAGTTATTTTAGAAGTAGAAGTATAAATGATCTCTCAGAGATCTGACAAATATTTGTGGTATTTTGTGCTTTAGGAAAGAGGGATAAATAGACAATTGTTTTTCTTGTTATGCCTCAAATACTTTATAACCTTCTCTGTATATAGACAATGTTTTTGTTTGAATACAATTAAGCTGTTTCAACAGAAGAGTAAATACTGAGAATTTTAACTGTGTTTTAAATATTTCCTTGAAGTTTTTGTTTAATGCTATATTTAAAATTGTATTCATATTCAAGGCTCTTTCAAAGAGATATTGAAAGTATGACTGGACACTCACACATTCAATTTAATCTATACCAGGAAATGCTAAGCAGAAGGACCAGAAGCTTCCATGCAGGGGCACTTATGTAATAGAATATAGAGGTAATAAAGAAGACTCCAGGAGGTCAAGGTCATCTGTAGTGAGACTGTGAGTAGAAGACCAGTATGGCTTTGTGATAGTGTCTCTCAAAATAGACTAAATAGAGTAAAACAAAACAAAATGACTAAAATTCCTCCTTGACTTGAAATTAAGGTCTGGTATATAAGAAAAGTAAAATAAAATTCCATTTGCTAAGAACAAACATATACACCTGCAATAAAGATGAAGATAAATCCACACCAGCAAAATGACATAAAAAATCAACAAAAATATCATGAGTATATTATAATGTGTAATTTTATTTTTTCTAAGAGAATAGGAGAATTTAACAATATCATTTTTCCTGGACTCTATTTCTTTGATGTCATAAACCTTAAGCTTTACTTTATAATAAAATACAACTATGTAGCATTGCGAGGAGATTTCTTCCTGATATCCGAAAGCTTCTATAGTGCTTGCTTCTAATACAAGTCCCTATTTTGTTTTGTTTTTTAAGACAGGGTTTCTCTGAGTAGCCCCAGCCATCCTGGAACTCATGCTGTAGTCCAGGCTGTCCTCAAACTCAGAGATTTGTATGCCTCTGTCTGCCAAGTGCTGGGATTAAAGTCATGTACCACCACCATAATCAGATTGGTGAATACCCTAACTGTCATCATAGAGCTTTCATACAGTAACTGATGGAAGCAAATGCAGAGATCCACAGCTAAGCACCAGACAGAGCTCCGGGAATTCAGTCAAAGAGATGGAAGAAGGACTATATGAGCAAGGGGAGTCAAGATCTTAATGGAGAAATCTACAGACAACTGAACCAAGTTCATGGTAATTCACGAAATTTAGACCGACAGCTGTGGAACCTTCGTCGGACTGGACTAGGCCCTCTGCACCCAGGAGACAAATGTGTAGCTTTGTCTGAGGGGCCTCTGGCAGTGGGATCAGGATCTATCCCTGGTGCATGAGCTGGATTTCTGGATCCCATTACTTATGGTGGGATGCCTTACTCAGCCTTGAGGCCGGGGGGATGAGGCTTGGTCCTGCCTTAATTGAATGTACCAGGCTTTACTTGACTCCCCATGGGATCCCCTACCCTTTTAGAGGAGGGAATAGGGGTGGGTGGGGGGAATGGGAGGAGGGTTGAGAGGGGGATCTGTGGTTGCTATGTAAAATGAATAAAAAAA
>CABHPH010136172.1:0-55395 GCA_902168325.1 Peromyscus nudipes
TGTTGAGCCGGGCGGTGGTGGCACACGCCTTTAATCCCAGCACTCGGGAGGCGGACCCAGGCGGATCTTTGTGAGTTCGAGGCCATCCTGGTCCAGGAAAGGCGCAAAGCTACACAGAGAAACCCTGTCTCGAAAAAAAAAAAAGGAATGTTGATACATGAGTCACAGCAACTATGATACCGGCATGCCCATGCTTTTGTTGTATTTTGTATAGAAAATATTGGCAAGCAGAAGTACTTCATGGAATTTTCCATTTCTTGGAATTTGATGAAAGCAAGTAAGAGTAATCGGATGGTTTGAAGTAAATGTATTCAGTCTGTATTAATTTCATGGTTTGTTCTAACAAAGTACCACAAATTGAGCAGCTTAGCCAAAAACTGTTTTCTCATCTCTAAAGTCCTTAAGTTCAAAATCAAGCTTTACAGGATTACTTCTCTTTGAGGGCTGTAGAGGAGAATCAGCACTTACCTGTCTCTCAGGTTTTGGTGGATACTGCAGATCTCAGTGTTACTGGTTTATAAATACATCACCCAACCTCTGTCTTCATGGTCACATAGACCCCTACCTGTCTGTTCCCACAGTCTCCCTTATTGCAGGTCTATCTGTGCCCAGATTTGCCTTTCATCAGGCCAACCATTCTTATGAGGTGAAGGCATTAACGATAGCATTTTTTTTCTTTAATTGCTTCCATAAAGGATCTTCCTGAAGTTACATTCTCATCATGGGAATATGGACATTAGCGTGTCGCTTTGGAAAAACAGTGAATCCACAACACAGCCTATTATTCTCACTCTATTTCCTTGCCCATACATAGACCAAGCCTTTTCCTATACACATTCTCAGATGAACAGTAACCTGAATTTTTTTTTCATTTTGATTGTATATCCATGCCAGTGTCCATTTGTTGTCAGGATTGCCAAGAGTATTATCCTGCTGAGGAAATTTCAAAGAAGTGGAGTACCCAAGCTGCTCTCTGGTGGTCTTGTTTGCAATTTGGTATAGAGTAAATTCCTCAACTGGGTCTAAAAATAGTCCAGTGCTTACTGAAGGCAAATACTGAAATGAGATTTTGTCAGTTTCTGAAACAAAACGAGAGGCCATCGAACTATAAATGAGCAAAGGCTTGCTGAAAGGAAATGCTAATGACTAAGAATACAAGTTCTTAAGCATAGATATTTTGTATAATTTTTTCCATTTCTGCTGATTTTTAAAAATTATAAGTTAGAACTTTTAAAAGAGTCATGTTTTCACTTTCAATTTTCTCCCTTGGAGGGAAAAGTTATGGTAGCCTAACCATAATACTCTCCATGTACATGGGATTGTTGCATTATTAAGACTGCTTATTATAAAACCAGCTGAACTCTTCCTTAAATGAAAATGACTTTAATTTAAAAAAATCAGAGGCATGTGAAATTAAGCTTTGATTTTCATTGAAGTGAGCATTTGGTTCTAGAAATAAAAAGCAAACACATTTTTGCATTTTGGCTTTGCATTAAGCAGTCAAGGTGCTTTATACTCTTCTGTATTCCTAATTTGACACAGTCTGTTGAACATCATAAGTCCCCCATTGGAAGGGAGTATAAATAGTTTTTGAGTCTTGCTGGTTCTAGATTCTCAAAAATGGGTTATGAGATTAATGAGTAAGAATGATAACTTTATTAATGATGTCAAAACTTGAGGGAAAATGATTAGAAATGATAACTCTGTTCTGTCATAGTTTATTAATGATGACTAGAAGATGAGCAAAAAGAAATGAAGCACATGTTCAAAACCAAAAATGATATGATCTATGTTTTGGAACATCATACATTGTAAATGAATTTCTTTTTTTTTTTAGATTTCATTATAAATTTACTCAAACTATCTAGTAGTATTTAAATAGATCCACTTTTTATACAAAACAAATCCCCTAACACAGTAGAGTTATATAGTACCTTGACTAACATCAATTTGATGCTTTACGATTTCAATGTATTGTTAACCAATTTCCAAGCTCAAGCAAGTTTAGATATGTCTTCATACTGAATCCCTTCCACTCTGCGTCCTTTCAAAGGTCCAGTTTCAATGACTATGGTGGCTGAAAAGGCCTTTTCATTGATGGATTCCAGGGTGCCTTCATTCCCTCTGTAGCCACCGTTCAAAACTAGAATTCTTTTCCCCGGTGCTGGAATGACAGTCTCTAAATGAGTCTGGTCCAGTTTCAGCCTGTCTCCAGAGTCAATCATCTTTACCACAGCTGTGTATCTGTTAATCACTTCCTTAACGACACCCTTCTTCTTGTGGTATTTCTCTCCGAGTTTCTTGGTTATAATTTTCACAACGATTCCAGGCTGTAGCCAGGCGTCTGTTCGTGCAGTTCTTTTCTTTTCCTCTTCCAGCTCCATGATTTCGTCCAGTGCAGACTTCTTTTTCTTCTTTGCGGGCTGAGTCGAGCTCTGGGAAGACTCTTTCCGCCTCCCGGAGGCTGCACTTCCCAGCGTCTTCAGTGCATTTGGTCCCAAAGAGCTTGACTTGGACGATGTTGCTCCCGCTGAGCTACCTGCTCCTTTATTCAGATTGAATGTAACCTTTTCTTCATCATTTTCTCGGCTCAATTCTGTAAAAACAGGCGTCTCCTGCTCTTTTCCTTCCAGACCTCTTCTCACCTGCTCCTCAATGAACTTGGCAGTCTTTTCTTCATCGTCAAGATCCTGCTTCTTCTTTTTTTCTAACTCCAGCTGCCGGCGAATGGTTTCCGGGTCTCTGTCTATGTACTGAATGTACCAACCTTTCGGTGTCTCGTCCACTTTACACAACCCCTCTCTGCCCAGCCACTTGGTAAAGTCGGTCAGCGTTTCCCACTGAGTGGCGTTCATATGGATGTGCTCTCGATGGCTGATGTATTCATTGTAGACAATGTTGTTGTGGACTCTCTTAGTGCCAAAGCGTCTCCTCAAAAGTTCCAGAAAATCATTTCGGAATTCCTCTGAAAAATAATCCATGAACTGCTGAGGGTTTTCTGAAGCCAGCAACAGTTGTCTTTGATGAGATTCAGACATACAGTGGCACTTAAAGCCATTCTCGTCACGGCATTGTTTCTGACACATCTGGCAGTACCAGCGAAGCTTCTGGAGTCCTTTGGACTTAATTCTATTCGCGATGGCCTTGGGGCTCAGAAAATCCGACTTGCCCATGGTGACCCAAAAGCGATACCGTAAATGAATTTCTAAACAGTCTTATTTAATAAGAAACACAGAGCCAAATACAGAGTTAAAGCCTAAGAGATCAGAGCAAGAGCCACGACTCCCTTTAGCTTACCACTCGCTGTCGTCCTTCCCCTGAGAGAGAGACCTTCCTCCTGTGTGTCTTGCGTTTTATTGCTTTCCTGCTCTGCTTTCTCATTGGCTCTGAGCCCAGCCACATGACTTCCTCATCACTGCCTGTCTATACAGACCTCCAGGTCCCTATGGTTGGTACTGGGATTAAAAACTCAAGGGTCACCACGCTTGGCTGTGTCCTTGATCATACAGAGACTCTGCCTGCCGTGTGATCCGATTAAGGGTGTGGGCTACCACCACCTGACTTCTATTCTTGGCTCTCTGCTAATGACCTCTGATCTCCAGGCAAACTTTATTTATTAACATACAAATAAAATCACATTTCAGCACAATTAAAATATCACCACAATGAATGTATCCCTGCTTCCCAAATTCTGTATAAATAAACACTCTGGCTGCTAGTCAGTCAGACTGCAAGATTTTCCCGACCACCATGGCCCTTCATGTAGCGGTGTGTTCCTGTGAGATTTCCCTCCTCCACATTGGCACATCAACTAGTGGTGTCATTTTTCACTAGGAGTAGATTTTAAGGTACTGCCGTTACAAAAGCACAGTGACCGACATGATGCACATTTTTCATTGCTTAACTGTAGTGTATGTCACTACATATGATATAAAGCATCATATGATATGACTTAAATTTATACAATAAGCAGAGGAAAACCTAAGAATGAATAAGAGAGGGGTACAGGGCACAACCCACCCTCAAGTAAGAGAATTCTGAATTTGTCTTAGTCCATGATCTGTGAGTGAAGGATGACTTCAAGGTTGACTGTGTTGATGGTTCTCTTGCAGTTCTGGAGTCACGTCCCCACAGTTGTTATGTGTATCTAGAGATGATATTCCATTGGGAAGGAAATATTCTAATTTTTTGCGGTTATTCCTCATGAAAACATGGCCTGTACATCAAACACTTTCATTATAGAGCCACTCACTCTGGATAGCTAGTCTGTTTCATGTGCCCCATGCATCAAGTTACACTGAGTATTTGCTGTTTAGTTTTCTTAAGGTTTCCATGATACATATTAAGATGATGCCATTTTCTCGAATTTCACATCAGCACAGTGTTTGTCCCATTCGTCTTCTGCCCCCTACCAGTTCTGATGTCCTCTATTTGTATATAATTTTCAAATCTTGGAATGTAAGACGGAAAAGTATTTTATTCCTTCACCACATGCACTTCATTATACAAATGAGAAAAAGATGACTCAGGATTTGTGAGACTTATTTGATGTCACACATCCAGCTAGAACTGTAAACTATATGTTACTGCTCCCTCACATGGCTTTAAAATACACCCAGAAACACAAGACAGTCTTCTTCATCGAAGCTCAGGAACCATTTCTAGAAAATGGTGGATGTTCAGAAAATATTTACTAATATATATGTAAATATATATACCAGGTTTTATTTATTGAATCATCCACTGATGGGCAGTGGGTTGCTCCCACTTTTTAGTCATTGTGAGTAATTCTGCAATGAACATGCGTGTATAATCTGACACATTAATTTCAATTCTATTGTGTATGTACTTAGATGAGATTGGGTACAGTCAAGAGTGGTATGGCTGTAGACAATCAGAAGTGCTAGAACTTGAGGTAATTCTATGTTTAAGCTGGTGAGAAACTACCATATTATCTTCCATAGTGGCACTAGCATTGTATACTCTAAACAACAATGCACAAAGGTTTTGATTTCTCAGTCTCCTGGTCCATGCTTGTTTCTTTTCTTCTCTCCATAGCAACACACAATGGGATGAAGTGATGCCTCGTTGTAGTTTGATTTGTATTTTCCTAAATAATCATGATATTAAGCATATCATGCCTCTTTGGAGAAATGTGTGTTCAAGTCATTTGATAAAAAGAGACACTTAGGTTCATCAACTTTCTCCACATACCAAAAAATTATTAGCAAATAATAAAATCGGTTCCCCTTGATGTTTGATATACTATGCCACCATTTATCTTGGATCTAAGTATAGTGATAAAATATTTCTCAATGAGGTAGATACTGTCTTTAGCTTGCAGAAGACAAGGGTACAGACAAGTAAGTGACTTATTCAGAGTCACATAGCTTTTAAGTAGTAGAATCAGAATTGAGAGGCAGGCTTGGAATCTATAGCCTTAACTGTAGCATGATGTTGCCTCTCTTACACCCACTTAATCTTCTCAAAGTATCCTCTGTGTATTTCTTTGCTGTGATCCTGGTGGTCTTTTCTGCATGAGATCATATTGCAGATTACTGAATATCTAATGCAAATTTCTCACATTTTAACAAGGAGCTCATTACCTGAGTTGATCCTCACTGATTATGTCAATGTCTGAGGTTCACGTTTTAGGAAAGACATTTAGAACCCTCATTTGGCCAACCCAGCAAATAAATAGGGCTTATTTCAGTATATACAAGCTACAGCTTATAAAGGGAAAACCATAAATATGAGGTCAGTTTTACCAATGTTGTGTTAGACTTTTACAATAGTGGTGGGGGATAATAGATTACAGTTCTCATCCAGAGCCTAAGGGAACATGACTGAAAATTTAAATAGTAAATTATTTGTGCTAACAGTCAGAACTATGCATCATCCTGAACATCAGTTCTTTTCTGTGTTAAGCTCTTGAGTGATCTTGTAGTTTTAAGAAATAGTTGTAAAGTCTCTTTCATATTTCTGTCACCTCTTCAAGTAGGAGCTTTGAGCCAAGTTTGCTTAAGGCAAACACTATGGTCTCCTTGTTTTGCCTTTAGCATATTCTGAATTAGCAGGTAAAGGCAATTTGCCCAATGTATTTTAAAGGTGTCATACCTTGCAAAAATAATCTAAATAAGAATATTTTTTGCATTTTTCCATTTAGAGATGTCATGCTTTATTGTAGTGATGGAAGCTATACTAATAGATGGTTCTCAATAAAGAAAGGGTGAGGAAGTGAGATGTATGTTTTAACCACTTATTCTGGAATATTACCCGTAAAAACTTTTCTTTGTCTCAGTTTCCTTACCACAAAAATGACACACACACACACACACACACACACACACACACACACACACACACATGCATGCACAATGGGAATGTATTAATTTGTGTATCCATTGACTGACTTTTCATTGAAAAGCTATTGTATCAGGCACAGTGCCAGATGTTGGTGATGGGCTATGACAGTACAAGGAATCCCGATTTCTTCCTTTGCAGAACTGTTTTGTGACTTCCTGAGAAGATGTGCACAAACAACTATTCACCCCAGAAAGGGCACAGACAACAGACCCAAGAAACAGTTGTGCCCAAAGATAACTTAATTGAACTGATGACAGGTTACAAGAACATGGCAGACTCAAAAGCCTTGCTGAAAAGCCCACCCCAGCATGGTAGACACTTGTGCCAGGCTCCCTGGAGCTCCCTGAATATCAGACAGCTTGGCCAGCAGGAGAGTTTCCTGTCCCCAGCATCTGTCAGACTTAAAACCTCGGGGGAGGGGCCCCGGGAATATTACAGTTACTGAGCTGATTGAGCAAACCAGGCAAGTTGCACAAGCTTCTTTCCCCAGGAGGACAGGTTTCAATCCAGAGGAAATGGCTCTGCACCAAGAGATTAGAATATCAGTGGTGGGTACAGATATGATTCAAATGAACATTCTTCAGGTAATCATAACACTCATTAGAACATTTCCTAAATTCCATATAAACAGAAACAATACCACATAGGACACAGATCTTATGCATGTGAGAGATATGGAAAAAAAAATCACTTACTGGCTCACATAATTTTTCCCAAGATTCTTTTTCCCAGCCATGGACTGTAGATCACTTATGAAAATTTTTTGTCAACAACATAATGCCTTGTTCTGATTTATTATTGTTCTAATAATTACTATGTTAATTGAGTACAGATATTCCAGTGGAATTTTAATTTTCATTTTCCTCTCATTTTTGAACTTTCATTGTTTTTATTTAAATAGGGAAATGTTGAAAGTAACAGAGTTTCATCTTAAAGTCTAGAATATCAATTATGATATCAGTACAATCTTCAAATTAAACTTCCAGAATGATGATAAGAGAGAGAAACGACTTCTTTTCAAAGCTTTAAGTGTAAATTTTATTGACTGAGCATGTATAAAGACGTGGAAAAAAGATGTTAATGACCCAAGGTTAGCAATAAGTGGACTTTTAATTGCTTCTTTATAAAATAAGTTCAGGTGTCTCTAAGCAGCGTTGCACGTATAGGAGGAGGCTGCTTTCTGAGAGTCAGCTAGGAGCTTGCTACAGCATTTCCACCAGCAGTGCTCTGTCGCAGGGTGAGATTTCATGAGAAAACATTATGTTTTTACACATTATTGCTTTCACAGCCACCCTCTCTCCACCCATCGACCTTCCAGGAGAAAACACGGTTGGTTTAGTGGACAGCACTCTTCTGAGTGTGGAGCTCCCATGCTGGTAAACTGGAAAATTCCATATCCGGAGTTGTTGTTCACAAGGCAAGGAGAGAGGCAGGTTCTGGTGGTCTCCACTTTCTTGCTTCTCAGGACAATTGAAAGTGGCTAAGCAAATGTTTTGATTCCTAACAAACCTGTCCAAATCTTAGATGTCACCTGTTTTACTATCAATATGCTTCTTCTTTGCAAAGTGTCCTTTGCCAGAACTTAAGCAAAACCAGTAACTATTTACTATGCATCTCTCCCAGAATTTCAGTTGTCTGCAGGATGCAACCATCAAGATAAAAATGTGTTACAGCTTCTCCTTTCTTATATCTCTTAATGGAAATAAGATGAGAAAATAGTTTCAGAAATTTGTTGCCCAGTGGAATTTAGAGTTATACATCTGGATGTGGGCTTTTTTTTGTTGTTGTTGTTGTTTATTTTTTTGGAGCTGAGGATCGAACCCAGGGCCTTGTGCTTGCTAGGCAAGCACTCAACCACTGGGCTAAATCCCCAATCCTGGATGTGGGCTTTCTAATTCTAAACTTTTCTTTGAACTCCTTAAGGATATTTTACCAAAAGTGTTCAGCATGGTAGGTAGGAGACAGGGCATTTCAAACTCTGGCAAATGCCATTGAGTGGCTTCAATAAAGAATGGGAAGGTGTTCAAGTGTCCCCAACATCTCATTGTCTACAGAATAAATTTAGCAAGGCAGTGACTAACCAAACTGTTATTATGCCTAAAGGGACACAAGGTTATACACTAGGAGAAAGTGTCAATGAATAAAGAAGTGAATTGTGAATGGTAAGGATTAGGTGGTAGGGGATGGGCAGAATTTGAAATTCCATTGGGGTGATGTAATGTCACCCTTCCCAACAAGTGCCCAGCATTACAACTCATAGGAGTTGAGAATCAATACCAACATGACCTCTTCCTTGAAGAGACAATCTTCCTATACAGAAGTTTCAAGGAGAAGAGAGAAGGCTACCTGTAGCATGACTCTTAAAAAGTTCTTATTAATAAAATCAAACCTGAGCCAGGTATTGGGGTGAACACTGGAAGGTCAGAGAGACAGAACAAACCACAACTAACCTCACCTGGCCAACTTCTCAGCTGATCTTGTTTCCTCAGACTGGATGCCTCTATGTCCTCATATCCGAATGGGTCTCAGCTGAACTGCTGCTTGAAAGCCTGAATGCTTAACCAGGCCAAATGTTTCTCCAGGCCAAATGCTTCTCCAGGCCAAATGCCTCTCCAGGGCAAATGCCTCTCCAGGGCAAATGCCTCTAGTTTCTGGTCCTCACGCTTTATATACCTTTCTGCTTTCTACCACCACTCCCTGGGATTAAAGGTGTGGCTTTCTGGGATTAAAGGTGTGTATCACTGCCGTGGGATGGTCTGTATGTCAAACATGTTGCTTATTGGTCAATGAATAAAACACTGATTGGCCAGTGGTCAGGCAGGAAAAAGTATAGGCGGGACAAGGAGGAGAGAATTCTGGGAAGTAGAAGGCTGAGGAGACACTGCCAGCTGCCGCCATGACAAACAGCATGTAAAGATGCCAGTAAGCCACAAACCACGTGGCAAGGTATAGATTTATAGAAATGGATTAATTTAAGATATAAGAACAGTTAGCAAGAAGCCTGCCATGGCCATACAGTTTGTAAGCAATATAAGTCTCTGTGTTTACTTGGTTGGGTCTGAGCGGCTGTGGGACTGGCAGGTGAAAGAGATTTGTCCTGACTGTGGGCCAGGCAGGAAAACTCTAGCTACAAATGGCGCCCAACGTGTTGGCAAGAGTTTCCACCTAAAACCTGAGAAAAAAGATACTAAAACGGAGCTAAAAACAGTTCCTAGTTGTCTCTTTCAAGTTAGTGGCAGCCTGCGTGTTTGAGTCACTATGGCGGGTTTCTGGCGTGTGCGCTCGACCTGCAGTATGGCGGGAATGAGGCGTCTGCAAGTGGCACGTTAAACTGCGTGGTGGATTTAGCCTTTGCTAGTACAAAACAAAAAAAGAGGTTTCTGGGCTACACGCTGCTTTGATAGAAGCATAGACCCACGAAGGCTCCCAGAGCTGGTGGTAAAAGTATCACCGCCATGTTGGGAAGCTGAGGTGGGCGGAGCCAGCAGCCATAGTGCCGTTTCAGTCTTAGAATGCTGCAGTTTAAAGCAATAGACTGAAGGTAATATAAAAAATAAGCCACGTAAAGATGGCTACCACGCAGAGAATCTGGATTATGTTCTCTTTGATATTTGTAACTGAAGAAAAACATTTGATTGCAAAAGCTGTTGAGTTATGCCAAAATGTATATTTTAAAGGTACCTTGACTTCAAAATTTGGATGTAAGGATATGTTGCTTTGGAAAGGAAGCTCTGCTTTTGTTTCCACAGAAAGCCAGAGGCTATGGATTTATTCCAGATTAAGATACATCAGGTTTGACCAGCCAAGACCCCCTGAAAGGTCTCCGATGACACCATGGCTCAGATGATCCAACATCCAGAACAGTTTGAAGGCAACTGGCTCAGACAATACAGCCTCATGGACTACTCCATAATCCTAAAATTTTCTTTGTGTCCCCATAAGATACAGCGCCCCCCTCCAGCAGGAAGTAGTAAGAGAAGCTACGCCCAAATTCCCAAATTATATGTAATTTTACTATGTTAATGTTAAAATTTTCCTTTTTGAAAAAAAAGAAAAGGGGAAGTGCCGTGGGATGGTCTGTATGTCAAACATGTTGCTTATTGGTCAACGAATAAAACACTGATTGGCCAGTGGTCAGGCAGGAAAAAGTATAGGCGGGACAAGGAGGAGAGACTTCTGGGAAGTAGAAGGCTGAGGAGACACTGCCAGCTGCCGTGCCGCCATGACAAACAGCATGTGAAGACGCCGGTAAGCCACAAGCCATGTGGCAAGGTATAGATTTATAGAAATGGATTAATTTAAGGTATAAGAACAGTTAGCAAGAAGCCTGCCACGGCCATACAGTTTGTAAACAATATAAGTCTCTGTGTTTACTTGGTTGGGTCTGAGCGGCTGTGGGACTGGCGGGTGGCAGAGATTTGTCCTGACTGTGGGCCAGGCAGGAAAACTCTAGCTACATATCACCGTGCCTGGCCGTTTCCAATGTGGCCTTGAACTCACAGAGATCCAGAGGGATTTCTGTCTCTGGAATGCTAGGATTAAAGGCGTATGCTACCACTGCCCAACCTCTATGTTTAATATTGTGGCTGTCCTGTTCTCTGACCCCAGATAAGTTTATTAGCATACACAATATTTTGGGGAACACAATACCACCACAGCTACCTAAGTACAATTTAACTAGAGGTAAGTCCCAACACCATGCTGTGTTCATATATGGCAACCTCAGTGTGTGCCCAATTGATTTGCATATACTTTGATAAAAATGATGAATAAATGCTGTGTTATATTAAAGCACTCATTTAGAATTTTGGGACCTTCTAAATGATTCTGATATCTTTCTTAAGGAATAAATAGTCTACCATCTATTTATGCAATATGACACTGTTTTGAAATTTGGATGAATTTGTAATCTCTAGGAAAAAATGCAAATGGTACAAAGGAATTTGAGTATGATTCCAGGGAATCCATGTGTTTTGTAATGTTCCCCTGGGGGCAAGGGTTAAGAATGCAAAAGTTGAAAACAAACCGTGCTAGGTAATGAGGGTGTTTGTTTATGGAAGACAGTCTTCTTTTCCCAGTGACTGTGTTACTGTGCACATGGCTTTGAGGTTATCATCTGCTGGTTTTGGGGGGGGGGTTACTCTGCCAGCATCTCTCCTTTTGTATCATACCATGGTACAGTCATCTCATTTTAATTGACAGATCACCACGTTCCTTACCCATCTTGTTCTTTTTCTTTCCTTTTCTAAGTGGCTCTGAAGACTTCACGTAGCTCCTGTGTCAGGACTACTGTGTGCAGGATGAGGCTGGCAAACCACAGTAGGGGAAGTCCACCGGAAAGTAGCCCCAGGGAGCCATGGGTTAGATGTGGGTAACCAGACCCAGAGAGAGCAATGAATCATATGAACACAAAGGAACATGCCTGCTCTCGATGACTCCTCACCCCTTAGTCACTGTTCCCTTCCTGTCTCCTTTATTATTACCTGGATTACAGTTCCGATGACCACACTGAAATTATTTGTTTACAAGTTTGTCTCTTTTACTAGAATATGAACAATTACAAAGCAGAGTCCCTGCCTTATTTATCTCTGTACCCAGATTCAGTGTCTGGGTTAAGAATGCTGGTTTTGGAATCTGACGTTACACTGAAACTGATGTCTGTATATTTACTTACTCAAGCAAGAAATTTATCTCATTCTTCATCTCTCCCCTTTCTCTCCCCTCCCTTCTCCTCCTCTTCCCTCCCTTCCCCTCCCCTCCCCTCCTCTTCCTTCCCCTCCCCTATTTCTGGCTTGTCCTCCATATCTTTCTGTTTTCTTTTGTGGTGTGTGTGGGGGGGGCGGGGCGGTGCGTGCCCATGCATGCACACACAGTGGCCAGAGGTAAACATCTGCTGTCATCTATTGCTCTTCACCTTACTTCTTGGAACAAGATCTGCTCTAGGTTACTTTCTGTTCTGTGATAAACACCATAACCAAAAGTACCCTTTTGGGAGGAAATGATTTACCCTTCCAGGTCTCAGTCTATCACTGAGAAAAGTCAAGGCAGATTCTCATCAAGCAAAGTAGGGACCATGGCAGAATATTACTTACTGGCTTTCCCCCAGGCTCACATTTAGCTCCTTTTCTTGTAGAGCCCAGAACTACCCACCCAAGGATGGCACCACCCACAGTGGGCCAGCCCCTCCCATCAATCATGAATCAAGGAAATGTCCCATAGACATGCTCTGCTCACAGGCTAGTTTGATGGAGGCAATGCTTCAATTCCCTCTTCCCAAGTGTGTCAAGTTGACAAGATTAGCCACAGCAAGGGGCTCTCACCAAACATGGAGCTAGGTTTCGGTTAGGCTGACTGATCAGCAAGCTCTAGGGATGGACCCACCGGCACCCTCCCAGCACTGGGGTAATAAGAGGGTACTGCCATGCTCAGCTTTTACATGAATGCTAGGAATTCAAACTCAGATACTCATGCTTATGCAAGCCCCGTACTCACTGAGCCATCTTCCCAAACCCTCTGTTATGATGCTCCTATTTTCTTACATAAAAAGTGCTACTTAATAAGACGTATTGTTTATTATGAATGTTAGTTCCCGCTGCCGCGGTCAGGTGCCTTTCACGTCAGCTATGAGACTCCGGCAACCTTTAAAAGTGCGGTCCCTCACAGTCCTCTCTCTTTCCTCTCTTGTTCCTCCCTTGCCTGCTTGGTCTGTCTGTCTGTCTGCCTCTCTCATGTCCCCACTCCAAGATGGCCTTTCTCTCGTTCCCTTCTCCTCTTCCCCAAATAAAACCTTTGCTCTAATTCTGTTGCTCGGGGTGTGTTCTCTTAGGGGCTTCCCTTGGCAGACCCGCCAAAGGGACCCACATTCCGAGTTTTTATCCTTTCAGTGAAGAGTAAGTGAAATAATGGGTAGCACAGTGGTAGTCACTGAGTGGTGATTCAGTATTTGGCATCTATTCTTACATGTATTAGTATTAGTACTGACAGTACTGATGTGTTCTTGTTCACCTACTTGTACAAAACCTGCGTAGGGTAAAAAGAGCATTTTGCCTCTATTTTTCCTTGTTCTCTCTGCCCCCTGCTGTTGATGTTCCTTCCATTCAGCATGGTAACTGATATCTCCCTCACCTGGCTATTTTTCTACAAATACTTGTTATTATCTGGCATTTAACATGTTTCATCTTTCTTATCCAGGATGCCAACTCCATAAAGACAACTTTGGCTGTCTGTGTGTTTATTTCTGTATTTTCACATCACAGCAATGCCCAACACATGGGACACTCTCAACAAACATTTATTGAATGAATGAATGAATGAAAATACACATCATAATGTATATAAAAGTGATCCTTGCAAATTGTCATTTTACATTTAGTGCATATAATCCTCAGTAGAATTACACATTAAATACTCGTGACTCTCACCAGTGTCATGCATTAAACACATGTGACTATCACTAATATTATGCATTAAATGCATGTGACCCTCATTAGTGTTAAGCATTAAATGCACATGATCCTTACTAGTATTATGCATTAAATGCATGTGATCCTCACTAGTGTTGTGCATTAAACGTATAATCCCCACCAGTGTTCTGCATTAAATTCACATCATCCTCACTAGTGTTATCCATTAAGGGCATGTAACCCTCACTAGGGTTATGCATTAAACACATATAATCACATCACTAGTGTTCTGCATTCAGTGCATATAATCATCACTAGTGTTAGTCATTCAGCACATGCAACCTTCAATAGTGTTATTCATTCAGTACATGTAATTCTCACTAGTGTCACACATTAAGTGCTTGTGACCCTCACTAGTGTCATAAGCATTTGTTGAAACTGTTGCGTAAGCTGAAATGACTGGAACTTCAGTGTCAAAGCCACTCCCCTTAGTGGGCTACCTATGAAAGCGTTTGGTGGAGTCTCCCGCACTGAGCAGGGACCGTAGACTGAGGGCGATGAGTTCTGTATTACATCATGGAAGTGGCTCTGTTGAGCAACTTACTTCTCTGTCATTCTTGTCAGAAACACGTCTACTCATTTTCACAGAACAAACTCAAACTCCTTGTCATCTGGCCCACTGGTCCCTCACAGATGCTTCTAGCAAGACTGGACCATTCACTGTTCATTTCCTCCCACCTGCCATCCCCCGGATGCCCCCTAACACATAGACGTGTTTGCCTTTCTTCTCTGTACATAGACCCTTTTCCCTCTGTTCTTCAGAGTCCACCTGTCTTTCAGGGTATAATTGCAACATTGCTAGCTGTGACCTTTCTCCAAGCCTTCACTAAACTCACTCCTTAAACCTTGAAGACAGGCAGCTTTGTTCCTCCTGGGCTTCCTGGTCACCTCACCTCCCTACAAAGATGGACCTGTCTCTAGGCTGTGTGCCTGTCACTCTGAGGACCTGGACTCACTTTTGTTTCTACCATTCTGTAGGATCAGGCTGTCAGTTACTGGTTCCGAGCAAATGCCTGGATTTATACCTATATGTATTATTATAATCTTTATTAGCAGAGAGACAATTTAAGGCCTGCCTATGACAGTGTGCTACAAGTTATTGAGGGTTTTCTTTTTTGTAATATGGTCAGTACAGGAGAATTTCCTTTTTCTACCTTTTATAAAAGGCCGAGCAGTGAATTACCACATGTGTGGAGTTGAACTTGTATTAATATTTCTTGAGGCTACACTACACTTGAGAAGTGGTCAGTTTCTTAAAAGGTCTGGAAGGGTATTTTAGGATGATGTACCAGGGGAGCTTTCATTGCTCACCTTGTTTGGGGGTGGTTTGAGACTTAAGAAGTATGGAGATACAAATAAACCAAGCTTCCCTTCAGGATCCTGAGTGGATGAGCAGTGTTGTTCAGGACAGTTTCCTAGTGCCTTGTGCAAGAAACTGTTCTCACACTGCCCCCTTCTGTCGCTCTGGATTGTTAATACCGGTGACTTCCCAGGTCTGGCTTGGTGGGATTTTCAGTTTCAAGAAATGATTGTTAGAGGCAAGGACAATGAACATATGTTCAACGTGCTATGTATTTTATTCCTTCAACTTCTCCCTACATATAATTAACTGGATCATTAAATTTCATAGTGAGGTACTTCTTCAATTACATTCTAACTGGAGACTGTACACAGGGTAACAGATGAGGTCAAGGGTTGTAGCAAGGCTAATTATATACTCATTTATGTTCAGTGTGGCCTCATCGATTTCTTTATTTCCCAGGCTTTGAGATTTCTTGCCTTAGAAGTCAGAGCACAAACACTGTGTGGTGCACTGTGGCTGTTTCATTGGTGACAGAAATTTTTAGTTTTAAGAACAGTGTAAAAGCCATGAATGCTGGTCCTTCATATGTCAAGGGCATCACCACTTCTGGGACTGTCCTTGTATGTGAAAGGTGCCTCTCAGGACTCTTCCTTAGTTATCCATCTCTTCTCCTTTCCTCATGAGCCTATTTGAATATATCTCTGAAAGAAGTGAGAGCTTGTAGCAGAGGGCTTTGAGCCTGCACTGAGGACTTTGAGCTATATTCTATAAGCAATGGGAGCTGACTAAGGTATGTGAACAACTAATATATGCTAAGATCCGTTTTAAAGATATGAAGGTAACTGATGAAATATTTATAAAGAAAACACTGTCAGCTTGTGTTTAATGAACTGGGATGACATAGTTTACAAGCAAGGAGAATGTCAGTGATTTCATGCAGCACTGTTGCTCCCTGGTACACCTACAATCTCAGCCAGCTTCCCTTCACCTATTCTCCTTCACTCGACACTGAGTTACTTGTGATGTATCACTGGATCCCTGTACTTCATTTTGCTCACTTTCCTACAGCCAGGGCTGCTATTCTAACAATCTATTACCACCACATTATCTAACAATCTATTACCACCACATTATCCCAAGTGGTATTTTAAAAAGTAAGTGAACACAAAAAACCTCACTTGAAGCTTACTTAGAATGAGATCTATACTTGTAGCATGTGGTAGATGAGACTCCATGTAGCTTTGCCCCATCTTCTTCTCAGGCCACCCTGTTCTCTTTCTACCTCTGGACCCTAATTTTCCAAGTGTCTCAGTTCCTTCAACAAATCCAGCTTAGCCTTATCTGAGCATCATACCTGGAACACAGTTTCCAGAAAATCACATGGCCAACTCTGTCTCAGAGTCCCAGCTTGCAGTATTTATCCACTTCTCCTTGGCCTCACCCAGCACATCATTTCATGAGCCCCATTTCTGTGTTACAGACCCTATAACTTTTGGGGATTATCTTGATTATTTATTTGTTGACATTATTAGGATCTATGTTTGGGATCTATAATGGAAGTTTCATGAAGCAAAGACCTGTCTACCTTATTTGTCTCTGGATTCCCAGATTGAGCAGGTAGCCTGGCTCATGGTAAATTATCAAAAATTATTAATCAAGCAAAAAATGTGTTAAAGAAATAAAACACAAGATAAACAAATGGAAAAGAACAGACATCTGAAAGAATTGTAGTGAGACCAAAGTGACTCGATTTGGTTATTGGGGATCGAGGACCAGTGGAAAGAGGTACCTTGTGTATGCCAAATACCCTCTGAAGGTCCACGTGTTAAGTATCTATCTGTTCCTCTAGTATTGGGAGGCAGTTATTTTGAGAAGCAGAGTAATAGGTTTTCAGGCCACTGGTGATGACCTCATAAGGGGCTTATGAGACCCTGGCCTCTTCCTCTTTTGCTCATTGTTTTCTGACTTACAGTATAAGGTGTTTTACATTGACAAACACTCCCACAACTTTGTGCTGATTTTCTGTAGTCACAAAGCAATGGGGCCAATTGAATATGGAGTAGAACCTTCAAAATTGTGAGCTAAAACAATTCTTTTTAACTATGTAACTTAATTGTTTCAGATATGTTGTTATAGCAATGGAAAGTTGGATGGGGAAATCAGATAATGAATTTTCACTTAGCCAGTGGAAAGAGGCCAGTGATGCCGTTAACAGAAATAAGAACTTAATAGAATAAAATGGATGTAATGTTAAGAGGATTGATCATATGTTCTGTAGTCCATATGAAACTGGGAAAAGATTGAAGCCAATTATATAAATTTTGTAATCATTTTCATAGTGATGATGGTCCATTGAGATTGAATTAGGTCAACAGAGAAGAGTATGAATTTGACATTAGTCAGAAGAGGGGAGTATAAAGAAAAGGTAGAAGAGGGGAGTGTTAATTTCTTTTTGTATAGGGTACCACAATAGGACAAGTGGCATCCAACATTGAAAGAGTAGAGTCTGGAAACTATGGGACCAAAGATAGTTAAGAATGACAATTTGGCAAATAACTATTATGTTTTCCAGATGCAAATAACTGTGGCAGTCCTCCACAAGGGACCTTTTGACCTACCCAAACAATATTTTGGTCTGAGGCTATGCACCCCAAAAGGAGATTAACGGAACTTTGTGTCCTTCACTTTGAATCTGTACAGGGTCAAGAGGAAGGTGCCAATATTAGGTATTGGGGACTATGGAGATCCAGCCCTTCGATAGTCCCCTACCAGGGTCTGGGAAGAATCTACACCCAGCTGATAATTAATCTTTGATGAAAAGAAATGAATCTATGTACACAAAACTCCTCAGTTTATACACTTTATTATTCTGTGATAGTTCTCTCTCTACACAGCTTCTATTCTGCTCTCATGTCTAGCTCCTTTCTTGCTTGATTTCTCTCTATATTTATCTACTGTCTCCTCTAGGTTCTATCTTAATTCCTTCATCTAGTTCTGTCCCTTCTAGGTTCTCATCTATCTAGTTCTTTCCCCTATCAGCTCCTCTCAGGTCTGTTACCTTAGATCAGTCGTTCTCAACCTGTAGGTTGTGACCCCACAGGGGTCACCCATCAGATATCCTGCATAACAGATATTTACATTACTATTTATAACAGTAGCAAAATTACAGTTATGAAGTAGCAAAGAAGTAATGTTATGGTTGAGGGTCACTACAACATGAGGATCTGTTTTAAAGGACAGCAGCATTAGGAAGGTTGAGAACCACTGCTTTAGAGAACCTTGGCTAATAGAGCCTGTGAGTATCTATCTGTGGTAGGATACTGCTGTGTAGCAGTTTATTTTGAGGTTACAACCTTCCATCTAGGGGGAAGCTCATCAAGACACAGTATTAGAAAGGAGTTTAAAAAATGACAAGATTTAAGATGGAGGTGAAACTTTCTATCCTGCAAGGAAGCTCCTTAAGCTCAGGAAGTAACCAACTCAGGCTTGAGGAAGTCCCTGAAACGGACCGGACTTACTAGGCTTTACCTCTCTAAGCATTCCAAGTAAGCACTGTTAGGAGATACTTTTAGACAAACTGAACTGCCTGGAAAATGAAGAAAGCAGCCAAGATACCTGGAAAAGGCTTTGACAATCTGAATTGTTTGAGACAATCTAAAACCTGTTGGGCTGCCTGCAAGTTGTCCAGCGAGCTCCAGCTTTCCAGCTTTCATGGGTTGGCAACCATGTTGGCTTGAGCTTTGGTGATGGAGCTGTCTTTGAGTGATTTCTGCTCCTATATATGGGTAAAGTAACCCTTTACCCATATTCCTATAAGCGTTCCAATTAAACTCATAGTCTTCCCCAGGGAAGAACACACACATCCATTATCCATTATTGGATGGTCAGTCCTAAAAACATGTGCATATAACATTATATGGACTGAGTATATTGTATTATGTATTTAGGAATATACACATATGTGTATGCATACATATTAATACACACATATATGCATATGTGCATATAGTGAAGAAACTATATATGTATATTACTAATATATGTACATACACATACATATATAAAAAAGAAAAAGAGCTAATAAATTTGAAAGAGAGTGGAGCTAGTATATGGGGATTGGAGGGAGGAAAGGGAAGGGGGAATGATACAATTATATTATAATCTCAAAAAATTTAAAAAAAAGTTTGTGTAGAGACTGAAGGGAAGCTGCCTAATAAATATATGAGAGTGAAATTAAAAACAAAACTTCATTGGTTCACTAAGTTGGACTGTGCTAGTGTCAGTATTTTGGACAGCTGTCAATTCACTATCTGGAGTGAGTGAACAATGCTTGTTCACTTCTCCCCAGAAATGGTGTCACCCACACAACATGTGTGGAGCCCTTTGGGTACAAGTCAAGGAGTGGGATAGCTGGTCATATGATAGTTCTGTTTTGAATTCTTTCAGGATTCTCCACATTGATGTGCATAATGCGTGCACCAGTTTACACTGCCACCAACAGTGAATTAGGGTTCCTTTTCCTCTGCTTTCTCACCAGCGTTTGTTATTTGATTTCTTGATCTCAGCTATTCTGATTGGAGTGAGATAGAGTTTCAAAATGGTTTTCATTTACATTTTTTCTTATAGCTAATGATATTGGAACGCATTTTGAAATAGTGATTGGCCACTTACATTTCCTAATTTGAGAACTCTCGGTTCACTTCATTAGCCCACTTGTTTGGCAGTTTGGGTTTTTTGGGTGTTTTTTTTTTGGCATTTAATTTTTGCATTTCTTTACATATTCTAGATATCAACTCACTGTCTGTGACCTAGCATAGGAAATAACCTCAAGAATTAATGGAAAAAATTAGTTGGGCAGTGGTGGTGCACCCCTTTAATCCCAGTACTCAGGAAGCAGAGGCAGGAGGATCTCTGAGTTCAAGGCCAGCCTGGTCTGCAGAGTGAGTTCCAGGACAGCCAGGGATATATAGAAAATCCCTATCTCAAAAACAAAACAAAACAAAAGCAAAAACAAAATGAAGGAGGAGGAGGAGGAGGAAGAGGAGGAGAAGGAGGAGGAGGAGAAGAAGAAGCAAAAGAAGAAGAAGAAGCAGAAGAAGAAGAAGAAGAAGAAGAAGAAGAAGAAGAAGAAGAAGAAGAAAAATAATTACATGACGTGACATTAGGAAAGTTTATGCAAAAGAAACTCTCAGCAGAGTGAGCAGCCAGCCCACAGATTGGGAGAAACTTTGCCAGCTGTGCCTCAGAAAGTAATTTTTAGTGCTCATATTACTTCAGTATTTCCTGGTAGATTTATTTCTCAAATAACAAACTTGACAGTAAGCCAGACATTTGAAATGGAAGTGGACTAAAACTCTACTGAAGTTGTTGCCTTGCGTTGGTCAAATTGACTCTTATCCTCTCTTTAGATATTCTATGTTACTCAACTGCATTGAAGAACTGCTAAGACTTATCCAAAGTCAACTTCCCAAAATCATCAGGTTAGTCTTCATTATTAGATCTTCTGAACAGCTGAAATAGGAAGAGTGTTTGAGATTCTCTTAACTCCAACTCCCAGCCTACAAGCATTCTCCTGCTAGAATGCTCACACCAACCATATGGTACTGTGAGTATTTTACAGTTCTTTAGGTACATGCTACTGTCAGTCTTTGGAAATTATCCTTCTTTCTCTGAAAATCTGATGAAATATGCCATAGATTTCTCCTATTTATCTTTCTCTGTGACAGAAAGCTTATGCTGCTCTATGTGATTCATAGGATTTCTCCTAGGCAATAATTACTTGCTGATCTGGGTTTCTTAGACTATACCCTTAGAGAAATTTGGAGCTGTTACAGTGAAGCTCTCCTGTTACTGTCCAGCATCTTCCTTGGCATTTTGGAGAATCAGCAGCATTTTGGCTCACGCCATGTTGAACCAGATTGCCCTGGCACACAAGTCATCAATAACAAGGGGGACCTGGTGGGATATGTATACAGACTGGGAAGTACCACTTCAATGGCCCCTAGTCTGAAATGGCTGGAAACCAGATATGCATTAGCTCCATGATCTGCTGCAGCAATGGACTAGCATTTATATACACATATAAACTATTCCTAAGGTCCGGAATCAGATCAGCCTGGAGCAGTTCTAAATTAATTCTTGATAAGTGCCCCTCTGACTTCCAACCCAGGAAATGGTGCAAGTGATCCAAGATGACACTGTCTTCAGTTCATCAATATTTGTTAATGGGCACTTCAAGCTAAGCAAGAGGCTCCTTAGAGTTTCAGTAAGTAACTTTGTCTTTAGATAGCTTTCTGTTTTCCATAGAATATCTGCTTCTTTTTACACAAACCATTCTTTTTCTTCCTGTTTATCAGTCACTTCCCGAATGCTTTCCTGTGTTAGTCCCTTCTGTGTGCTAAGTTTGCTAAGGAGTCAGTTTGTGTCTGGTTCATTGGTATTGCCTCTGGAGTGCCTGACACAATTTCCTTTACAAAAGTATGCAGAAACATGGGAGTTAGTGAGTGTTAGTGAGAGAGATGGAGGGGAAAGATGGGTCTGAGAGAAGCCCAAAGCTTCCTTTGTGGAACTCCAGCAGCTTATTTCGTTAAGTGGGTCTCGAGAGAGGACAATGTTGCTTCTGATTAGCCAGAGGCTGTCCTCTTACATCCCTACACTGTGTATGTGTGGTGTTGGGAATAAAAACAAATATACATCCCTCAGCCTTCACCCGTGACTGTAGATGATATTTTGGGGCATGTGACTTTGTCATTATTACAGAACATTAGTTTTCTTAACGTGGACTCTGGTAATACTTCCATTTGACATTAGTAGGTGTAAGCATCCTTAGATAAAATGGGTATAAAAGGATATATTCACTTACTCTCTTTAGTGCAAATAAGACAAATTTTTCTCTACTATTTGCAATTGATCTAACTTTCTTCTTTCCTCCCTTAATTTCCTTGAAATTGTAATTAAAATATAATTACATAACTTCACTCGTTCTCTTTCCTCCCTCCACCCCTCTCTTGTCCTCTCTCTCCAAGTCCTTTCATGTTCTCTTGCTCCCTCTCAGTTTCATGGCTTCTTTTTCTTCGAGTGTTATTGTTATTCACACATGCGTAAACATATAATACAAGATGCTAAGTTGATGTAGTTAGTGTTGCTTGTATGTGTATGATTTCAAGGCTGACTACTAGGTATTGGATATGATTTCAGTATATCCTACCAAGGGCTAACTGTGGCTTCTGTGTTTGTGATGGAATGTCAAAAACACAGTTATGTTAATTATTCTCAAGAATTTGGTCATGAGACATCAGGCCACATTCCTTTCTGTTAGATACTTAAATCTTTTTTTGTTTTATTCCATTTGTTCATAGGTGTTCTTTTTCCTGACGAATGGCGACCAGATTTATCAGGATGTTGTAAAACAGTGGCTCCCGTTCAAATGGCTGATGCACTTTGATAGCCATTGGAACTGCACATGGCACAGCAGCATGTGCTTTGGAGAGGCCTCAGGGTAATTGTGAATTGGGCATGAGCCTCAGATCACTGTCTATGAAGAAAACATGCAAGTTCCTTGGGGGAAGCTTTGAAACTCTGCGTTGTAGAGGAAAGAGGCGTTGTTTTCCAGTTCCTGTTTGACTGCTGTGCTTTGACTGCCCAGTCTTGTGCTCGTTGTGCAGGTTAACTGATAAGAAGTCTCCCACTCCACACAGAGTTCTGGAAATACAACAGAGTGACCATGACATAAAACAGTTACATTAGACTAGTCTAGAACCTCACCCAAATGTGCTGAAGTGTTTTTTTTTCAGTACTTGAAAGAAACCCCAAATTAGGATTTTGTTGCTATAAGGGAGATATCCCCTCAAGAACAATTTTTTTTTGTTTCTATAAGCTTCTTGATTCTAGAACAGAAACATGTACATCTCTCTACCCACTATGTATATTTATGAATGGAAAATTTTCTGATGCTATCGTCACTATTAATTTTTTTTTCATTCTGGTATAACACTTGAATTGTTCTATCATTTGGTACTAATAATTTAGGAAGGTAGAAAATTAAGTATTCTGTGTAAGAATACATTCTTTCTGTATCTAGCTGAAATTTCTTACTGCTGTTTTGACTAGTCATCCATCCACTCATCCATCCATCCACCCATCCATCCATCCATCCATCCATCCATCCATCCATCCATCCATTCATTGCCATCTCCAGCAGTGGACGGGTCCGGCAGAGGATGTAAGGAGTCGGAGGGGAAAGGAAGTGAGCCAGGCCATGGTGGTCAGGAGAATCTTGCAGCCTGACTGCCTAGCAACCAGGGTGCTTCTTTATTTATACAGAATTTAGTAATCAGGGATACATTCATGATGTTCCAAAATATTTTTTGGACATGTGTTTCATTTCCTTTTTCTTATCTTCTAGTCATCATTAATAAACTATGACAGAACAGAGTTGTCATTTCCAATCATTTTTCCTCAAGTTTTGGCATCATTAATAAACAAAGTTATCATTCTTACTCATTAACCCCATAACCCAGTTTCTGAGAATCTAGAGGTGTATGACAGCCAGTTCTCAGACTGGTAGATTTTATTGCTTCAAGGATTATAGACCAAAACAAAATCTTCAAGCCACCCTGGACATTTTGCCATGTCCCAAGCAGTGTATTATTAACTTTTAATGGTCAGAGTGCCTAGAAAAAATTCTCAGGCAAAAGCTGCTGCAGTTTTTATTCAAATTCTGTCATAATACAATGTTTATATTTTATATCTTTATAGAATTTGTCTATATGTCTAATCCTGGCATTCTGTTGTTCCCTGGTCATACATCACCATAGTGACTCTGCATGAGCTAACTTTTCTAAGAGAGGATGGTCCTGACATCTCATTCTTTTATCATCTTTCCATTTCATACTTTGCTCATTTGTGTAGGGCAGAAGTATATGCCATGAAATTGTCTGTACAGTGGGAAGAGACTTGTAATCTGAACTGTGGACAATTACTCTAGCCCACCAAATCTTGTTGACCTTTTAAAGTTTACTTTGTTTTGAATATCTTGTTCCTGTGTAAGTACAGGGACAGCTGTTTCAAGAATGTCTCATAGCCTCATGAAGAGACCTCTGGCTTCTTTATATGTCACAATCCCCAAGGCATAAGGAAGACCTCCAAGTAGATAAGGATATCTCCCTAAAAGCAGGGGGAATAGTGTGTTCAGGACTGTCCTGGGGAAGCTTAGAAGCAGCATTCCTGAGAGAAGACATAAATGATTCATAAGAAAATTTTTTATCAATCTAGTAACCTCAAATTGTACAAATATTAAAAGTCCCTCAAGTATGCAACAGGTGGAATTGAAAACCAAAGGTGGCATAGCAGCCATCATGAGACTCAGCTCTGCTGGATCTTTGTCATGCAACTGTACTGGCTTTGTGACTTCTGCCATTCCATTTAGATATGGCTGTGCCAATCCATCCATCCATCCATCCATCCATCCATCCATCCATCCATCCATCCACCCAGCATCCATCCATGCCTGCATCTGTCTGTTGGATTCTTTACTCTTAACAATCTTTTGACAAATAATTTTAAAGTGCTTTCTATGTCCTTGGCCTGGAGATGAAGCAGTGATCTATGCTCATAATGGGTTGGTACCTTACATGGTGCAAAACCTAAACATTGCATATTGAGGACATATAACGAACATAAAAATATATTCAGATAAGACTGACATAATTAAGGGGTGCTTTGGTAGGCCTGGTGCACCTTGCTGTTGGTGATTTTACCTCCAGGAGAATCTTTCATTCTCAGCATGCCAACTGTTCAGGGAATTACAAGAAGTAAAGCAGAATATACATGGAATCATCTGGTAGTTACAGTAATTTTTTTTGTTATTTTTATTAATTTCTTTGACCAGAGGCATAGTTGTAAGGAACTCATCAGTGAGGTTTTGTTACTGTCAGGAACCTCATTCTCCTTGGTTCTAAAATAAGCTGTTTTTCTTTTCAACTAGGGTTTTTAACCCTGTTTCCTACAAATTGCTTCATGATGTTTAATAGATTCCATTTATACATTTATGAAATGATTATGAAAAAGAAAATATATGCTAAAGAGAACTGAGAGATATTAGTATAAAGCATTTTCCTGATTTAAGAAAAGATAAACAATTTAAGTATCACATCTAGGCTTGTTCAGCTATCCTTAACATTTTGGAATGGCAATAATAATGTCATTTGAAAAACGGGTTTCCTAGGAAGGAGATGGAAGAGTGATAATTAGTGGCATACAAATTATACTGTTTCTCAATAAAGAGATAAACTACATAATAAATAGAAATCATAATAAGAAGTATGTCTACACATATTACATGCAATATGTAATAAGTCTCCTTTGGTGAATGAATACAGTATGTGAATTGTAGGGAAAGAACTATGGTGGTGAGCAGGGAGAGGTAGATCTCTGTCTTTCTCCCAGTCCTAGCTAGTGTTACTATTGCTATGATGAAACACACGACCAAAAACAATTTGGGAGGAAAGGGTTTATTTCACTCACAGTTCATCATCAAAGAGTGAGGGCAGGTACTCATGCAGGGCAGGAACCTGGAGGTAGAAGCTGATGCAATGGTCATGGAGGGGTTCTGCTTACTGGCTTGCTCAGCCTGCTTTCTTATAGAACCCAGGACCACCAGCCCAGGGATGGCACCACCCACAATGGCCTGGGCTTTTTCTCAATGATCATTAAGTAAGAAAATGTCTTACTGCCAGATCTTATGGAAGCATTTTCTCAATTGAGGTTCCCTCCTCTCTGATGACACTAGCTTGTGTCATGGTGACATAAAACTAATCAGTGCAAACTCCTTTTCGCTCATTCAAATGTTTCAACTACTAGAAATAGTTGTTTGATAGCCAGGCACCTATTTTTTTCTTTTCCTCATTATCCAATCCATTTGAAACATACAGTTGAGCTGGGTGTTGTGGAGTGTTTGTTTAATCTGAGTCACTCACAGGCTTAAGCTAGAGGATTCTAAGTTCAAAGCCAGTCAGATCTACATAGTGAGACCAAAAGAAAGAAAAGCAAGAAAAGAAAAAACTGGGAGCTGGGGATTTGGCTCAGCGGCAGAATACTTACCTAACATGCATAGATCCTGTGTTTGCTCCCCAGAACTCCTGTGGAGGAGGCAGAGGAGGAGAAGGGGGTGGAGGGGAAGGTGGAGAAGGAGGCGGTGGAAGAGGAGGAGGAGGAAGAGGTGGTGGAGAAGGACAAGGAAGAGGAGGAGGAAGAGGAGGAGGAAGAGGAGGAGGAGAAAGTGGAGCAGGAGCCAGTGCCACTGTTGATTAGACCATGCTAAGATTAGTATTAAAACATGTTCATGGAAGTTGGATTTATTCAACTTCATTGTCAAAATGTGCACTCCTAATGTTCATCATTTGTTCCAGAAAAGCTTCTTTATTTTGAACAGAAACTTAAAATAGGACTCCAACTCCATCTTCTGTTACAGAAATTTCTCTGCCCTAACCCCCCCCCCCCATTCTGTGCTACAACTGGCAACATGGCTTTCCACCTTAACAACAGTGCTTTATCGACAACAGTATCTCAGTGATTGCTGTCTTGGAAGAGCTTTATTCTGGAGAGTTCTAGTCAAAAGCACCATGGTGATACAAACTGTTTCTATTTTTGTTTGTATTCTGAGAGTAGACTTCAAGAATGTTTTCAGGAAGAATTGCCTCATATGAACTGTCACTGTTACTTCAAACTGTTAGCTAGATCTGAGGCAGGACTGGATGACCTCCAAGGGCTCCCTGATCCAACTTGACTGTTCAAGGCTCATGTAAACTCTTTAATGTGAGGCTCCACATTAACAGTAAGTGCCTCTGTTTGTTACTGTCATGCTTTGCTTCTGACACAGCAAATCACTTGCTGGGGTGTATTTGAAGACTTGGCGGATGTGTTTTAAATTCATTTTGCCATCACTCCTCAGATCTCTTTGAGGGGAGAGACTGTATTGAAGGAAGCAGAGGGCATCCCATGTCAAATGCTTCATTCCCGTCCTACATGAACTGCAGGACCAAAGGCTGCATGTAGCATTAGGCATGTTCAAGGAAATAAAAGGCAGGCCTCAGGACTCTGAGATGTTTAATCATGTTTCTATTGGTACAATCTTTCTTTGGGCTTGTGAAATTCTGTCCACATTCAGCTTTGTGTCTCAACTACCTAGTGCCGTTCTGGATGGAACATCAACGCTTAAAAAGTACATGTGGAACGTGACCTGTCCTGGTGAAAGATAGTGCTGTTTTCTGTTTTAGCCACTGGGGTATGGATTATTTTCAGTTCCCCATTCTATTTCTCTGTCTCTTTCACACAAACCTAAATTTTCCCATAAACTGGAAAATTGCTCAAATGAACTTTAGTCATTACCTGGCATTTTGTGCTGGTGAGAGCAGAGGTTTTGAAAGTCGAATTGTATTTCAGTCTTGAACCACGTTTGTAACTTCTTTCTGCCTCTGCTGGAGTCTGACAGTGAACTCAGGTACTTTCGCCACCATTATGAATACTGATTGCAGTTACTAAGCGTTCACCGAGAGCTGCAGAATGTGCCCGAGGACCCACGCGACTTGTAACATTTAATCTGCACAATACACCTATGAGGCCGGTGTTCTTATTGCCATTTTACTCAATCTGGGAGAACGAGTCCACTGCTCTAAGTCATGATTCCACCTTATCAGGACATGAGGAGGACTAATGATCATGGTCAACCTCCATAATGATCATGGTTAAGCCTCCATAAAGAGCAGCCATTACAATGGCGGTGATAATGCCAGAGTGCTTGGGGTGCACAATATGACGAGTATACAGCACCTTAGCAGGAGTGGGTTTATGAGGTCAATTTTCTTCCTGAGAGCAAAGACAGCGTAAAAGCTATCTCTGCTGGATGGAAGAGGAAACTTAAGTATGTTATGTGTGGAGTGTGATTACATTATCCCCAAATCAAAACTGCTTTTTCTTGAATATACCTTCAACAGTTCATCTATGGCAGGTGTAGAAATGTAGGGAACGGGATACAGACTAAGATATATTTCTTCAATTTACATAATCAGTGTTTTGATGTGCGACGTGCTTGAATATTACAAAGAACAGGATGAAACAGTCTTCTACGTGCTTCCCTTAAGAGAACTACGTTGCTGTCTGTTGTTTGGCCTTTGGGCTGCATGTCCCATCCCACAATGTTTCAGTGGAGAGGAGAGCTGCCAGAAGGGAATAATAACACCAGCAGTGTGATCTGCTGATCCGAAGGACAGAATACGCTTCCAGCCTAGGCTTGGCTTCTTGCCTTTTGTTGAGGCACCAAACAGCCATCCTTACTCCAGCCTCCGGGAGATACTCGCTTACATTAGCACTACTTAAGGCTGTCCATATTCTGTGCTTCCTTCCAGCCTTTTGTCTCTTACATTTCACCTCTCTTTGTTGTCCCTGAGGCAGAGGGAACGGGGAGTACTATGTAACTGGGGTCAACATAAATATGCTTCAGGCCAGTTTCAAACCTAACTCCTGGCTATTCCCGATGCAACAGAGGCCCAGATTGCTGAGGCTCAAAGTAGATTAGAATGTAGATATTACCAAAGAGAGCTAGCAAAGCAGCTTCCAATTACCAGCCGTTTGCTATAGTAAGAGAATACATTCAGCACAGAACTATCATGAAATAGTATAACTACAGAATGTTCATGGTGTTAAAAATTGACACTGTGTTTCAGGTGGTATGGGCAAATTGTAGGTCCTAAAATCATGAAGACTGGTGAATATTTACTTTTCAGTCCTCAGAATATGTCTCTGAGGGTGTAAGTATAATTTTATTTCAAAATGGACTGTTGCAGTGAAAACTGGGGAGTATTATAACATACGAATCAAGGCTTCCCATTTCTCATTTTTGTGTGTGTGTTAACTTGCTAGGTGTCGTCAGTCCGTTCTCCAGCATCAGTTAGGAACTCCCTGTTCCTGCTTAGAGGATGGGAGAGAAATCTCTACTAGGCATTTATGTGGCAGATGACTAATATGAAGAATATATAAAGAACTCAAAGCTCATAACAACAAAAGAACTAGTAATCCAATCAACAAATGAGCAAACTGTCTGAACAGACACTTCTCAAGAGAAGTACATTTGGCCAACAAATACACCAAAATCAAAATTGTACCAGTAGTCCTTCTCACTCCAGTCAGATGACTGTTACCAACGGACAAAGGATAACTGTTGGCAAGGATGCAGAGGAAAAGAAACAGTTATGTACTGGGAATGGGGACCAATTTAGACATTACAGAAAACAGGGAGGTTCCCCACAAAACTGAAAATGGAACTACCATTTGATGCAGCTGTACCACCCCTGGGTCTACCAGATGGAATCTTATCCACACTCAATAGAGACACCTACACATCCATTTTTCATTATCATGCTATTATTCATAGTAGCCAGGATATGGAATCAGCCTTGGTGTCTATCAACAAATGAATGGATAAAGAAAAGATTAAAACACACACACACACACACACACACACGCACATGCACACGCACACGCACACACACAGGTCACATTGGAGTTTTATGTAGCCATAAAAATGAACAACTTGTTATTTGCTAGAAAAATATATGGAACTAGAGGTCATCATGTTAAGTGAAATAAGCCAGACTTAGAAATAAATATATCTATCATATGTGGAACCTAAAATAAATTTTTTTTTAATTTTAAGAAGATGACCTGAAAGTGGAAGGAATGTTAGGAAGTGATGAGCAGATGTGGGAAAGGGAGGAAGAGGAAAGGTTAAGAGTGTGGTGGGGAAGGTAGAGACAGGCAAAGTGCAATGTGCATAAATAGAAACAGCTGTAAAGCCATCAATAGGTATAATTAATAGTAATTATCACTTTCAAATGAATGATTGGTCTGAAAATAACCTAACCTCTGTAACAAAGACCAATGAACAGATCCTTCTCCCTCTCTGTTTGGGTTTTTGAGACAATGTCTCACTATGTAGCTCTGGCTATCCTGGAACTTGTTGTATAGAATGGGCTGGCCTTTAATTCACAGAGATCCATCTACCTCTGCCTCCCAAGTGCTGGGATTAAAGGTATACTTAATTACCCTCAGTTTTGAATTGAGAACATTTTCTTTGAAATTGTAGGATCTTTTAGCTTTGCGATTTAAGTTAATATTAGAAATTTTTAAAAAATGACTTGTCATTAGAATATATAATAATCTTGAAATTCTTGTTTTCTTATCAGTTATCCTCCCTACCCTTGATCTAGAATACATAATGAAGAACTTCAGCTCTGAAGCAATGGTTATAATGTACTATTACATGTCTAAAAATTAAAGCAGAGAGGCTCAAAATGAGGATGAATCTCAGGGGCAGAGGTTTTACTGTCCACATGTGAGGATCCATCCCCACTACCATGCACGTGCATGAGAACACACACACACACACACACACACACACACACACACACACACACACACTGGTTAGGTATGGTGGTGCCTGTAATCTCAGCTTCTGGAAGAAGAGGAAGGAGAGTCAGGGAGTCAAAGTTAACCTTGGATACATAGTAAGTCTGAAGTCAGCCTGGGCTCCATGAGCCCCTGTCTCAGCATCAGCAGTAGCAAGAGAATCCCAACATTCACTTGTTTTCTTCACCCCAACCTGTACTTAAGTCAGCATAGACTCAGATCCACTCTTTTCCCTGACCTGGTGGAAATGGAATCTTTATTTTGTCATCATCATGGTGAATAATGAATACAAAGTAAATTCAGTTCACTATAAAAACTTAAAAATAGGTAAGATTTTTTAGTTCAGCTAAATTTCCAGATACCCAACTGTACTGATAGTTTTGGACACTAGATGGCGATATAAGCGCACCACATAATAAACCTTTCCTTAATTGCTCCAGCTTTCAAATCAGGCAGTGGAGGCCAGAGAGAGCAGGTTAATGCATTAGTTAAAGCAGCAAAGTCAAATATAATCAGGGGTTGGAAGAGAGCTAATACTCTGAATACATCCAGTAACCCAATGGTTATTGAAAGAAAGGATTGTTATACACACACACACACACACACACACACACACACACACACACACTCACACAATTTAGGAGGCTGTTGAAAGATCTTCAAGCTAATTCATGGTGCAAAAGTTGGCAGTGAGCACACACATTTCCTCAAATGTGTTCAAGTTCATTTTTGATTTTCAGCTTTTAAAATAGCAGTTGTTTGGGATGGTGTGTGCCTCACCTGTATTATTCATTGATGAAAAAGTGCATTCTTACCAGGGCTCTGAGCCCAGGACTTTGGCATTTTAGGGGGAAATGGTCGACTTACTGTAAGCAATTGGCTAGGCCATTATTGACTGGCAGGCTCAACTGGAAGCACTTCGTTAGTGTATTAGGTTGCCCTGGAAATGCCTTCTTGAAACCCTAATGATGCACTTAACGGAGCCCTCTGGGACAGGGGTAAAACGTCTCTTAGCAGGCGTGTCTTCCACGGGAGTGCTCTCGGGATGGGTTGGGATGGGCAGGAACATCCAAAGAGAGTCTCAGTAAGGAGGAAGCCTCAGAACAGGTTGCAGGTAGCAGTTTCTTACAGGTAAGTCAAGATAGTGACTTACTGCTAAAACTCCTACCTTTTTGTGCACATTTGAGTAATCAATCATGTTGAGAGAGCATCCTCAATCGTGTGTGTGTGTGTGTGTGTGTGTGTGAGCCTGTGTGTTAGCCGAAAGAATGAAGGAGGAAGAGCATCTGAATGAATATGACTGTAATCAAAGGCTTAAAAAGAATCCGAAAGACTTGTAACTTGAACATTCCTAGGATTAAAGGGGAAATGGTTTAGAGGAAGAAATGCGCCCTTCTGCAGAGTCATGCATTTGAAGAGCTCATCCGGAGGTTTTTCAAATTAAAATCACTGCCAGTGTGAAGGGTAATTGGTTTATGTGTGGGGGGCAGGGGGTTGGAGGTGGGGTTGAAAACAAGGAAGAAGGAGCCCAGAGGTGGCCTGTGCAAACTCAAGATCACAGGCAGGACGGGGGTCGGTGCAGTGCAGCGTCCCCGCCCTGCGCCAGCAACCAGCGCCTCCCGTCCAGTGCCCACCGCGGGCGCCACGTCCCCGTCAGCGCTGGCAACCTGTCACCGCCGAGGACGTGACTCCGAGCTGCCTCCGCTCTCTCCAAGCCCTATTCCTTTAAGATGATGTAATAGTCATTTCCCTGGATGGTTTCTTGCCTGCACTGCTCACACAACAGCATCCGAACTGCTCCTGGCACCGTGGGACCTCCTAGCTCCGGAGCTCGAGCCCGGCAGGCATCTCCCTGCCGCCCGGGCGTCTTCTCGCTCCTACCTGGCGGGGATATGGGCGTCCCTTTGCCCTTGCCGGCAGGTGGGGTGGCTGCTGCGACCCTGGCTGGGCGCATCTGTCTGTCTCTCTGCCTCTGGGCTCTCTGAACGCCTCAAAGTCCAGTTACCTCTTGCAACTCTCCCAGGTGTAAAGGATCTGCTCTAAAGGTTTTGATTTTGATATTTTTTTCTCTTCCTGCCGAAGGTTTGGTTGAATATTTTTTTTCCCTTTGCTTCACTTCTTCGACTCAGCCTCCTTCTCATGGTTCAACTTTTTTTTTTTTTTGCGATCCATTTTAACTAGAGATTTGGGAGTGAATACGTACACACATACATACATACATATACACAAACGTACTTTTCCGAGCGCGTAAGTGCGGGATCGTTTATTTTCTGAGAGCACATCTCTCTGGCACTTTTCATTGATACCTCTGTCCTTTACCTGTTTGGGATTTGACAAGACCCAGTGAGGCTGTGGTTTCCGATTGCTCTGGAAAAGGTTATTTCTTCGCAAGAACTCAGTCTCCAGCACTCGCTAAGGTAAGCGCAGAGACTCACGGCTTTCTCTGTCCTGCTGAAAAAAAAAACGGGTCTCTTTGGAAGTTGAAAATTGCATATGCCGTTTACATCAGATTTACAAACAGGATTGATTTGAACAGCAGTTAACTTAAAGACAGCGCAGTCTGAGGGAAGCACTAACTCAGTTAAGGAGTGATTAAAGTCAATAGTTACAGGCTGCTTATGTAAAAATAATCTCCTCCCTGTCATCTTCCCTCCCTCTTCCCCCCCCCCCCACCCCCCTGCTCTCCCCGGAGGTCTCTCTCTTTCTGACTCATTCTGGGTCTGAGGAAATAATTTCTCTCTTTTCCCTCAGACAGACCTCTGAGTAACTAACTGGGCACTCGGCCTTCTTGCCTACCCGGCCTAATGGAAGATCGAATGTAGACAAGCTGATTATTACATCCTGTGAAGTAGTAGCTCACTACCAGACAGCTTTAAACTTCCTGTCCAACATTACTTCACCTGTGGACTCTCCTAAAATTTGCTTTGCTGGGGGAATAAAGAGCAAAACCGGGGTAAGAGGAGGTCATTTTTGAACAAGTTAGCACCTTTTCCCTCCCTTACAACTGGATGCAAAGCCTAAGGCTGTGACTCTGTCGTCGGATTGTACCTTTAAGTCCAGGAAGCTGCACAAGAAAGGGACAATGGCTCTGAGTGGGAACTGTAGTCGTTATTATCCTCGGGATCAAGGGGCTGCAGTTCCCAACTCCTTCCCCGAAGTTATAGAGCTGAATGTTGGGGGCCAGGTTTACTTCACCCGCCATTCCACATTAATAAGCATCCCCCATTCCCTCTTGTGGAAAATGTTTTCCCCGAAGAGAGACAACGCTAACGATCTAGCCAAGGACTCCAAGGGAAGGTTTTTCATTGACAGAGATGGCTTCCTGTTCCGTTATATTCTGGACTATCTCAGGGACAGGCAGGTGGTCCTGCCTGATCACTTTCCAGAAAGGGGAAGGCTGAAAAGAGAGGCTGAGTATTTCCAGCTCCCTGACCTCGTCAAGCTCCTGGCCCCCGAGGAAGTCAAGCAAAGCCCGGATGAATTCTGTCACAGTGATTTTGAGGATGCCTCCCAAGGAAGCGACACAAGAATCTGCCCCCCTTCTTCACTGCTCCCTCATGACCGCAAGTGGGGTTTTATTACTGTGGGCTACAGGGGATCCTGTACGTTGGGCAGAGAGGGGCAAGCAGATGCCAAGTTTCGGAGAGTTCCCCGGATTTTGGTTTGCGGAAGGATCTCCTTGGCAAAGGAAGTCTTTGGAGAAACTTTGAATGAAAGCAGAGACCCAGACCGAGCCCCAGAAAGATACACCTCCAGATTTTATCTCAAGTTCAAACATCTGGAAAGAGCTTTTGATATGTTGTCAGAATGTGGATTCCACATGGTGGCCTGTAACTCCTCGGTGACAGCATCTTTTGTCAACCAGTATACAGAGGACAAGATCTGGTCGAGCTATACCGAATACGTCTTCTATCGTAAGTAGGAAGGCTTCCGTTTATTTTTGTGTATTCGACTTTTCTTCACAGATGTATGTGGTCTCATGATTTGCTAGGGTCTAAGATACTGGTTTGGGATTGCAGCTATGCTAAAACTATAGAGTCCTAGAGGTGGCTGCACTTCAGTTCTTGTGCCTTACCGGGTCCCAGAGAAATCTTTCTGGTTTTTTTTCCGGTGAGGTCATAGAATAGTTAGACTTCAAAAATTAGAAAGGACCAATGATGCTGGAAGAGTTCGTAAATAGGCATGAGTGACTTTTTTCTACATAGTGATTTGTGAAGGTAAGGTTGCTGATTACAGCTTGGCTGTGGGTTCTCAGAGTTTGGACTTTTGCAGAGTCAGTGTGGATGAAGTACCACTGCCAATTCTTTCAGCTAAACTCTTGGGGTCTGTTAAGCTGATTGCTGCAGGCTTGCTTTCATTAGTGGCTTTCAGAACACAAATGGATGTTGTACAGAGTGACGTGGTCTTGGCTAGATGGCAGTGCAGACTGCTGAAAAGCCCCCTATTTCCCCCAGGTCTGAAATTCACTTTTATGGGCTATGCAAATCTGTTGTTTGGTTCTTTAACATTTTCTATTGAGACTGGAGTTGCATTGCAGGTTTAATTAAGCTGAACTTTGTTTAAGATCCACCTAAAATGAACTAGATCTCTGAGACTTGCCAATCACATGCAAACAGCTCAGATACTGAGTTGATAGAATTCCTGACATAAAATAAAATCAGTATGTACATATGAGGGGGTGTGATTGCCAGTGCCTTTCAAGTAGGGATCTCCAAGTCTGTTCTTGTACTTAAATGGATACTTATGGTATGGATAGCTTTGTTTTATGGAAGGGCTTTGTGAATACAAGCCATTGGTCTTTGGAGGATGAACAGTAAATTGGTCTATACAATGTGATGCTTGCAGGATTTGGGCTTGGATGTTGAGTTTATTCCACAGAGATTGTGCTCTCAGTGTTAACATTCCATTTCCTTCTGCTGATTTGAAAGCACCTTCAGAAATCAGGACTAAGATGTCTACATTTGTTTAAATATAAAGGGAAGACTGAGTTTCTTGGACCAGGCTTTGCCTATAGTTGTCTTTCTCCATTTGGAGTTGGTGCAGGTGGAGAAGCCAATGGGATGTGGAGTTTTCCAAAATGGGTCATCACATATCTACTCAGAAGTGAGGATGCGTAGACTGCATGGACAAGGTGGCCCATGAAGAAAAAAATAAATCAGTCCCAAGAACTTACTGACGTGTATGGAATAGCAAATATTTATTTGGTCCAGTGGCCCTAATTGTGGTCTTGGCAATCAGTATCTTCGTTTAGGCCAGAACTTAACCAACAAATATCGCTTTCTTCTGTCTGGCAAAGTTCCTGTGGATACAGAGATAAGATTCTTGATTTTTAAACCTTCTGTAAGGAGCTGACATTGTCTGTCATCCTGTAGAACATATGCCTTCTTCAAACTTTTGGGGAAAATGTGCTGTAAAGATAGGTCAAATGGAGGTTTGTACACTTGACTTTCAATCATTTACCCACCTAAATGATGCTTTGGCCGTCTCGGTCAGTGGTGTTTCCGCGTTCATCAAGGGCTTATCTGTCTGACTCTATGTCTTCTTCAGAATGCTCTGGAAATGTTCCAATCTCCTGATCATATAATTTCTGCTTCTTTTGTTGAGCTGTGGAGCAGTAGTTTGGCTCCTTATCTCTATGGATAGGCTGGCACAAATGCTCAGGAGCTTCATACTAACAGTATATATTTTGCAAATCATAGACTTCCCTTTTGCACCCAACATCCAGAGCTAAGTATTAACTCTTCCTGTCTTAGGACCAATAAAACTGACAGCTGGCTTTCTAGGGTGCATAACAGCTTCCGTGCAGCTGCTTAGCCATAATTATTTAATTAGAAGCTGCCAACTGTGCCTATATAAGCATTAATTCATCAAGCTGTTGTGCTCCGCTTAATGGGCCGAAACCATGGGAAGTGCTCTAGATCAAGGGAGTTGACTGCATGCAAAGATGCTTTTCTCTGAGAAACTAATTTTCTTCCTGAACTTAGTGGTAGTAAATTCACACCACACACACATCCCTTGGATGCAAGGAATTAACTCTAAGCAATCGAAATTTTAATAACTCAGGAATTATGTAAAAGTGCATTGCCTGGATCCACATCACATTAACCATTGAACATAAGGAACTAATGCATTGCTTTGGGTGGTTAGCGGCCATGGGGAGTGAAGAGTGTCCCCTCACCATTTCCCTGTTTGTCTATTTTTTCACGCAAGTCTTGCAAGATTGACATTCCATCTGTCAACAGATTAGATGGATAGCATCACTGCTGCCTTTAACCTTTCATGTGGGCCTAGAACTGATGGTCAGCGTCAGTTAATCCCGAGTGTTTTGTTAACATAGAAAGTCACCTAGTGTCTGCAAATGTTTAGGAGAGACAGAAGAAATGTAAGCTGTCTTGCTCAGTCACTAGAGAATGAGTAGGACAGGGACATAAAGAAGAAGTGTCTGTGCTAGAATCAACTCACAAACTATTTTAGACATTTTTTTTTTTTACCTTTATTTAAAACAATGAAAAGGTGCCTTTTCACCCCATCAGCTAAGTCCCACCTCCTTCAGGCAATTCATAAAAGGCAGCACCATAAAGAGCCAACAGTGCTCCCTGGCTCACCTTTAAATAAAGTGTCAATTCAGTAATTTGGAAATCAGAGGCCCAACTGTAATCAAATCACAAGTGCACAGAAAGGGACGGGCACTGGGTTTCTAAGGCTTTTTCAAAGACTGTCACACATGTTTTCTGAGCCTCTAGAGTAACTTCAGGTGAATGTCTGAAAGCACAGGGTTTTTAAAAAACATTCGCATAAAACAATATGACCACAAGTAGAGAGTTTAGTTCATAAGATAGTATTTTAAGTATGTGTATACTCTGAGCTCTATTAATTGTACAAATGGCTACCCATTCACTACCTTTTGTACAAATGACTGCACATGCATATGTTTTAACCTTTATTCTTTTCACTTTGTTTCCTTAAATTTAAAGGGTCACACCAACAAAAGTCTCAAATTTCTTGCATACATACATACATACATACATACATACATACATATGCTGTTGATTAAGGAAAGACTGTCAAAAAGTAGATCATGCAACTATTTCCCACTTAGAATTCAATTTTCAGACCACGAACTGAGAAGGAGTGATTGTATCGACTGTGAATAATTTCTGTAATATTGACCACACAACTTCAAATAAAGGATATGCTTGCATAGGAAAACAAGAGGAAGCCGAAATGCATCTACCCCCAATGACGGTAGTGCCTTTTATCTTGTTTACGTGGCAGACACTGGCGATAACTTCAGTTTTTATTCCTCATAGAGACACAGCATTGGCACATTCAGATGAACCAGAGTGTAGCCCAAATCATGGAGTAAAGGATGCTTGTTATCTGTATCTCTTCTTCCTGTGACTTTTTCTCTGACCTTGTAACTTAGGTGTTTTCTGGTCTCCTTGTCGAAGCTCCTCCAGGTGTCAAGTTCCATCTCCCCACGCTAAAACTAGGGTTTGTTGCCAGGAAAACTTCTGTACTGTTGTTATATATAGAATGCTCTCAAGGTAGGACATTACTTCTCCCAGAAGTATCTGAACATTCGAGAACTTTCCAGAGTTGTGTATCAGGCAGTCTTTTACCCTGAAAGTAATGTTCTTGAGACTCCAGTTTACTTAATTTTTAATTAAAAACAAATCACAATTTATTTAAGTCTAAGGCAATCTGATGAAGTCAGCACAGGTCCAACACCAGGCAGATATTGGAGGGCAAAGTACAGAGGGGAGGACATCATTTTCTCCTTATTACTTTAAAATGTTGTGTGCTAAGAAATGGGCTCCATATAATAGTTAAATAAGCATGCTAGTAATCCATTTGTATACTGTTTTCACCCCTATTCCAAATAAGATCTGTTGCCTTACTTCAATCCCTGGTGGGAGGTGATTAAAATAGGTTATTCCTGGGACTATGACATTACTGAATGAATTCGGCAGCAAGACAAATGTCAGTGTGTGAGAAGAAAGGGGAGAGGACGAGTCTCTAACATTGCTTTCAAATGTCCTGAAAAGTTAAAAATACACATACAATTGGGAAGAGAGGGGCAAGTATTAACCATAGCCTAATGAGACTTAGGTCCTATCGAATAAGTTAGAAATAGAGAGAGCTGTGAGCATACCCAAACACTCCCAACACAGAACACCTCCAAATACATCCAAACATAAAGCATGGAGAGAAACGCCTGAGGCACTTCAGGTCCATATTTCCGAAGGCCATTCCCTCAAAACTGATAGACAAGGTCTGCTTCATTACTCACAGCTGCTTTTCTTCTGTGGTTTTTGCTCTAGCTTTTCTTAAATCTCATAGTTCTTGGGTAGTTTGTTAAATTTTTACTGTAGAAATACTTCAAGTGTAAACAAATGCAGAGGCAGTCTGTGAGACACTTTGATCTAACCAACACCCATCTCTTGATGGTTGTGACTGTTAGCATGAGGTAGTCGTACGTCCTTCATCTATGCTCTAATTTACCTTACCTTTGGTCTGTTCTGGATAACTTTGGGGTAAACCCCTGGTATTGGTCTTGTGATTCATCCACAGGCACTATAGGCAGTATTTGTATAAATGAAACTTTAAAAATATACAATACAGTTATTGCACAGAAAATCAATGTCTTCACTATCAAATATCTAGTCAGTGTTCAAATTTTCCTGATTTTTCCTCACATTATCTTAGCTGGTTTGTGTGAATCGGTGTCCATATGAGGCACATTTAGTTGATGTAGTTTCCTTGTACTCTTTCATAATTTAATAACACTGCACGCAACTTCTGTGCAACCAATTGGTTAGGCACTGTTAACCTGTTAGATGTAGGCATTTGAACTGGTCAGTTGAGTTTCAGTATTTCCGGCCAGTCTTCTTCATTGTTTATGGCAAGTGAATTTTAATTTGTATAGGTAGACTGGAAGCTACATGTTAGGAAGGCAAAGTAAGGAAATCCTTTTATTGTTAGCTTTTATATTTACTATATAAATAGACAGCAATGGGGACTATTCTCTCCATTCATTTTCCATGTCCCATTGTTTCGACAAAGTAAACATTACAAGGGGCACCATACTTTTCCTTCCAGTTGTTCAGGAGACATCCATTATTCCACACTTGTTGTCATCATTGGATCAGGCTGCCTTTAGGAGTACAGTGAGCTTCCCAGGATATGGACTGTGTCTTGCTGACTGTGAGTAGGAATCATCTGGGTGGGAGAAGTCACCTTCTACCCACTCTAATTTTGTATTTGAGAATCCATGGATTCTTTCAGCCATGGTGACGCTCCACTGAATTCACCATCTGTTTCCAAGTAGTTTCTTCTTGTGTGTTTCCCCATTTCAGGAAATGGCATCTTCAGTCACCCATTTCTTCAGGAAAAAAAAACCCCAGAATACATCCCAAGCTTTCATTCTCCCCAGGGAACCTCTCTAATTTATTGTGCATCCTCTTCCTCTTTTCTTTCAAAAACCCTTCCATGTCTTTCCAAAGTCATAGATGCTACTCTTTCCTGTCTGAGTCATCAGTGTTGCCCTTCTAGACAATTGCTGGACACTTGAATTGTCCTCCCCACCCGATACTTCCCTTTGGATCTAGTGTCTGTGCTGCAGACATGGTGAGGTTTTGAAAATGTTAGTCTGTCCACGCCACTTTTCCACTTCTTCACCATGAAGTGCTCTTGAGGTGAGCCTTTACTATACACCAGGACCCTGCACTTTTGAAATGACCCCTGCTTCCCTCTCTAGCCTCTGCTGTTCCATCTCACCTGTGCATTTCAAGATCACTGGAATATATTTCATTAATTTCCTGGATTTTTTTTTTTTAAAAATATCTGCTTCTTCATTCTTACACATCATGTTCCCCATGCTTGGAACTTTGCCTCCACCTATCCTAACTGGAAGTCACATTTTTAGATGCCTTTCCTGATCCACTATTGGATAAGCATGCCTTATACTTGCCTCCCAGGCCCCTAGTTTCTTCTACCATAACACCAATCCTAATATTTATTCTGGCTTATCTGCTTGTCTCTCTATATCCCAACTTTGTGAAAATAGAAATTGTGTCTCTCCTGTTCATCATAATTCCTGGTACTAACACTCAGGTAGGTACACTGTCGATCTACTTTTAAAAAATGGAAAAATGCCGACTGCAATGTTCTTCCATGGCCATAAATGCCACTGACTGGGAATACTGTTAGAATAGCTCTTAAAAGAAATGCTGGCGGCCAGCAATGGTGTGAATAATGCTGTAATGACTAGTAAGGACTCTTCCTAATGTCCATTGAGTGCTCCTTTTACATACAAAGTGGAAGTGTCACAGAAAGATGCTCTACTCTTAGCACTTGCCCAGTGATTCCAGCCCCAGGGGAATGAGAAGAACACTCACCAGCAGTAAAGTCTCCTGTCCTCCTTTAGCTAGATGGAGGAAATTGAAGCTGGGTGGGGCTGGTATTTAAGGAAAAGCCCAGAGGTGAATCAGGATTCAGAAAAGTATGCAGAATTGATGAAATACTCATAACAGGAAAAGAAATTGACTGAGTACAAAGTATGTTATGAGACCTGCCTTCTTTATTTTCTTTCCGCCCAAGTGTTCCATTTACTTTCTTTGATTCCCATCAGCAATCATATTCCTTAATGCCAGGGGCAGCCTAACACTGTGGTTAAGAGCCTGGTGATTGGAGAACAGGTGAAATGTGTGCCGTTTGTCCTTAAAACAGTGCTCAAATTCAAATCCCTGTTTGTTCCCTATTAGTAATGCTAACATTAGGAAATTACCTTCCTTGCAAGCATCAGTTTCCTTACCTGGAAAGTGGGGTTAAGAACAATAGTAGTTGATTGATAGGATATGAGGCTCAAATGGTTGATGTACAAAGCACAATAGAGAATGCCTGGTACCAGACAGTGTTCAGGATGTGAATACCCAGTCCCCTGGTAATTCTGGCAGGGAATAGTCACAGAACTTCAGCTAAATAACTTGTCGGCTTCTTGTTGGTAGTTTTTTTTTTGTCTAATTTACTGACCTAAGCATGCATGAATGAAAATTATGTGTAAGTATACTTGAAAGAAGGAAATTCTGATTATTCATTTTGATCGAATAAACTATAAAGGCAAACACCACAAAAGACTTCAAATTAAATGGCATATTGTATCCTATGAATATGAAAGTTTCTAAGTATGAATTGAAAGCATATGTAAATAAGATTATGTAAATATTAAAAAGAGAGAGAGAGGAATAGATCTGACAATCCAGCAATGTTATGTTTTTACATTCTACACTGGGAACTGTTAACAGTGGCCAATTACCCAACTGCACTTCAACCATTGGCTTTCAGCGCCTAGGATAACAATGTAATGGGATTGAAAATTAAGAATACATCTTAAATTATAGATTCAGTCTCTATGGAACTAGAATTCCCTTTTTATGAATCTCAGCCTGGAGAGTATCCTTCGTGGTGACAGAAGAAATGATTATTGAGTAAGCCATTGACAATGGGATCATCTAAATTGTTCCAGAAGCAAAAAGAAGACATTTTTCTCCACCTGTACGTAGCTCTGTGGTCTGATACGACAGGGAAATGAGCTTGTTGATCAGCGTGTGCTACCATGTGACCTATTCAGAAACTGATCCATGTGAGATAATTCACTCTTATCTACTTTTTTCAGCCCTATTCTGAGGCAGAAACTTATAACCGTTTCCCTGACCAATGCACAGCAACCCTGCATTTCTGAGTGAATGTGATACAGTGTGTTTATGAACAAGCTGCACTCAGGAAAACAGAAGACGAGTCTAAGACTTTCAAGCTTCTGTATATTGTGTCTTGGGGAACTGGGAACTACCCAGTCAACATTGCTTATTAACTAAACAAAGCAAGCGGGGGGACTAAGTTCAAATAATAGTAATGATCACTTTTAAAGGGATCCCGGAGGAACAGAAAAATTCCAGTGAGCAGTATAATAGAATTTGTGCTCATGTATGCTGGAGTGTTGCTGAGGCAGAGGAAAGTATCTGAGGAGTTCTGAAAATACTCCAAAGAGAAAAAGAGCCCACCTGACATATAAAGTACATTGAGTATTGGATGGACATCATGGGTCACTCTCTTTAAAGACTGACCATCCAATTGCATCTGTTGAAGCCATTTTTCTATAGGCATGGTTCTGCACTTTTATACAGCAACGTGATTGAAAATAGGACTCAGTTTTCATTTAACTGGTTTCTAGTCAACTAGTTGAAATCTTTTCTTCTTTAAACAGAAGGTAACTGTGTAGAATTCAACTTTGTCAGGCTGCAACAGAATGGGGAGGTATTAATTTTTATTTTTCCAAGAAAAACATACCTTGCAAATAAGGAATCTTGCTTTGCTTTTCTGGATGGACATTCATGTGGAATAGGGATGTGGTGACTGACATTCTGTAGTGCTTTAGACCTGTTTTTGGAGTTTAAAGTAATAAAATAGTTACTGTGTTTGTTTGCAAAGATTTTATTAATTCCTACTTTGTAAGGATCCGTCTCATGTAAAGTATCATTTCATAGGGCTGTCTGCTTGAGATGGGTAGAAAATGTCAAATCTGTATGCAAAGTGTCTAGATCCTGATTCATGAACTCTTCATGCTGATGAATTTCCAGTACTTCTCCACAATCTGCTGAGGAAGTGATTGACAACCTGCACAAACGCCATTGATTGGAAGCCACAGGCTCTTCAAACTTCCCTTCATCTGTACCATCTGCATGCACCAAAAAGATGCAGTGCAGTGTTTTCTAAAACATCTTGACCCCTCTTCACTAGAATGCTCTTCATCATTAGGCCGACTGAACTCTCACTTCAGTTATCTGTGGAGTGTCCTACTCATTTCCTTCTGGCTACATGGGTACCTGCTGGCCACTGGGACCTTGCTCCACTCACTGCTGGCTCAGATACTTCCGTTATTCTCCTTGAATACTGAGAGATTTCATGAAAAGAATACTATATTCGCGTATAGTATTCTCTAGGGCTCATGGTGTATGGAGAGATTAGATTAGGAAAGGGGAAATTACAATTTCGTGTGATGGGAAATATACACACACATACAAGAGGACAGGGAGGGCGCACCTAACCTGAACTTAAGGGTACCAGAACATTAGACTAGCTTTCATAGTAATGCTTAGAAAAGAGAAAATGCTTAAATCCTCAATGCATTTGTTGATGTTAAGATACTAGCTGACTGACGAAGTCATAAAAGTTACATCCTAGCATGGCTTAGAAGAACTTGGATGTTGTTAATAATCCTGTCATTTCTCATTTAACTGGATTTTCCCAGTGATAGATGTATAATGATTGTACTTATGCCCTGAACCTATATCATCCTTTTCAACTCTTTATTTCTCTCTTCTGTTGAAAACACTGCTTGTAAAAGTGTATGTTCAAAATCAGAATCCAAATGCTATCCCATGTGACTAGTAATTGGTTTTTAAATATTGTACTTTTATGTCTCTAGTCTTAATTTTATGAAGACTCTCAAAGTGGCATTTTTTTATTATTAATACTTTAATTTTTAAGGACTACTGATTTGCCTTCTCAATCTGATTCAGAAATCATTTCCAATGAGTACCACAGTGCTGAAGACACAGGAAGTGTTCAATAAGCATGTGTTGAGTGAGTGAATAAATTTATAATGCTACTTTTTAATGAAAGAAAATGCGAAATGTAAAATTAATGGGATTTGCTCTCTATTTTACTCAGTAGTTATTTTTAGTCATGGATGTATCTTAAAAGCAATAGTAACAGTATGGCAAAATACATTAGAGACATCAAACCTACACACCAAAACCCCATAATTCTATCACATCCTGCCAGGATGTTCCTGAACAATCATCAGCTAAAAGGGGGTGAAGAAGCTTCTCTCAAGGTAGAACTATGAGACTTAAGGCGCACTCAAGCCATTAGACGAGCTAGTAGCCCGACGTTTCCATTATAAGCTTTGTTGGTTTGTATAAAAGACTCATGAAGAGAATGGAAGGTGAACCTATTAAAGAGGACCTTGCCCATGATTGAGCAGAAGTCAAGCTGCTAGCCACTGGGTCTCACTCTGGACTAATTGCCACACACTTCATGCCTCAAAGAAAGAACAAAATCAATCACGTAGCCCATTTCTCTAGCTCCCTTGGCATGCTCACTGTGTCCATCCCCTCTAAAAGCATGTGTTCATTTGCACTGTCCCCACCCTGGGCTTCACACAGTTCTTAGATCTGCCTAGTTTCTTTTGTACTTCAAGATGTTGCACTTGTGTCTCCTCTTCCCCAAACACTCATTCCCCGAATCCTACTCCTCCTTCAATGTCAGGCCTTAGTGGGATTTTTTTTTAAGAAAAATTTTTTTATTCAGTTTACATACCAATCAAAGATCCCCCCTTCCCTCCCCCCACCCCTTCAGCCTCCCCCTCCCAGCCTAACTCCCATTCCCTCCTACAAGAAGGTAAGACCTCCCATGGGGAGGTACATTTAGTAGAGGCAGGTCCAAGCCCCTCCCCCTGCCTCAAGGCTGTGTGAGGTGTCCCACCATAGGTAGTGGGTTCCAAAATGCCTGCTCATGCACCAGGGATGGATCCTGATTCTACTGCCAGGGGGCCCCTTAAGCAGATCAAGCTACACAACTGTCTCGCTTATTCGGAGGACCTAGTCCAGTCCCATGCAGGCTCCACAGCTGTTGATCTAAATTTCATGAGTTCCCACTAGTTTGGTTTGGTTGTCTCTGTAGGTTTCCACATCATGATCTTGATGCCTTTGCTCATAGAGTCCCTCTTCTCTCTCTTCGACTGGACTCCTGGAGCTCAGCCTGGTGTTTGGCTGTTGATCTCTGTATCTGCTTCTATCAGTTACTGGATGAAGGTTCTATGATGATAGTTAGGTTAGTCACTGATCTGATTACTGGGGTAAGCAAGTTCAGGCACCCTCTCCACTATTGCTAGTAGTCTAAGCTGGGGTCATTCTTGGGGATTCCTGGGAACTTTCCTAGCACATGGTCTTTCCCTATCCCCAAGATGTCTCCCTCTGTCATGGTATCTCTTTCATTGCTCTCCCACTCCATTCTTGTTCCAGCTCGACCATCCTGTTCTCTTATGTTCTCATCCCCTATCCCCTACCCTCCATTGCCAACCCTTCACCCCCAGTTTACTCATGGAGATCTCATTTATTTCCCCTTCCCAGGGTGAGCTATGCATCCCTCTTTGGGTCCTCCTTGTTAGCTAGCTTCTGTGGAGCTGTGGGTTGTAGTCTGATTGTCCTTTACTTTACATTTAGTATCCACTTATGAATGAGTACATACCATGTTTGTCCTTCTGAGTCTGGGTTACCTCACTCAGGATGATATTTTCTAGTTCCATCCATTTGCCTGCAAATTTAATGATGTCGTTTTTCACTGCTGAGTAGTACTCCACTGTGTATATGTACCACATTTTCTTAATCCATTCATCTGTTGAGGTGCATCTAGGTTGTTTCCAGGTTCTGGCTATTACGAATAATGCTGCTATGAACATAGTTGAGCATGTGTCCTTGTGGTATGACTGAGCATTCCTTAGGTATATGCCCAAGAGTGGTATAGCTGGGTCTTGAGGAAGATTGATTCCCAATTTTCTGAGGAACCGCCATACTGATTTCCAAAGTGGATGTATAAGTTGCACTCCCACCAACAGTGTAGGAGTGTTCCCCTTGCTACACATCCTCTCCAACATAAGCTGTCTTCAGTGTTTTTGATCTTAGCCATTCTGACAGGTATAAGATGGTATCTCAGAGTCATTTTGATTTGCATTTCCCTGATGACTAAAGATGTTGAGCAGTTCCTTAAATGTCTATCAGCCATTTGAGATTCTTTTGTTGAGAATTCTCTGTTTAACTCTATAGCCCATTTTTAAAATTGGATTGTTTTTTATTTTGATGTGCACTTTCTTGAATTCTTTATGTATTTTGGAGATCAACCCTCTGTCAGATGTGGTGAAGATCTTTCCCCATTCTGTAGGCTGTCCTTTTGTCTTATTTACTGTGTCCTTTGCCTTACAGAAGCTTCTTAGTTTCGGGAGGTCCCATTTATTAATTGTTGCTCTGAGTGTCTGTGTTACTGGTGTTATATTTAGGAAACAGTCTCATGTGCCATGCATTCAAGACTACTTCCTACTTTCTCTTCTATCAGGTTCAGTGTAACTGGTTTTATATTGAGGTCTTTGATCCACTTGGATTTGAGTTTTTGTGCATGGAGATAGATATTGGTCTATTTGCAGTCTTCTACATGTTGACATCCAGTTATGCCAGCACCATTTATTGAAGATGCTTTCTTTTTTCCATTGTACAGATCTGGCTTCTTTGTAAAAAAAAAAATCAGGTATTCATAGGTATATGGGTTAATGTCAGGGTCTTCAACTCAATTCCATTGGTCCACATGTCAGTTTTTATGCCAATATCAAGCTGTTTTTATGACTATAGCTCTATAGTAGAGCTTGAGGTCAGGGATGGTAATGCCTCCAGAGGTGGCTTTATTATACAGGATTGTTTTAGCTATCCTGTGGTGGTATTGTGTTCCCCAAAATATTGTGTACCTTAATAAACTTGTCTGGGGTCAGAGACGGAATAGCCACAATATGAAACAGAGGTTAGGCAGTGGTAGCATACACCTTTAATCCTAGCATTCCAGAGGCAGAAATTCATGTGTTCAAGGATACACCCAAGCATGGTGACCCACGCCTTTAATCCCAGAAAGTCAGCCTTTAATCCCAGGGAGTGGTGGTAGAAAGCAGAAAGGTATATAAGGCGTGAGGACCAGAAACTAGAGGCATTTGGCCTGAGCAAGCCTTTGGCCTGGAGAAGCCTTTGGCCTGGAGAAGCATGTGGCTGGTTAAGCTTTCAGGCTTCTATCAGCAGTTCAGCTGAGACCCATTCTGGATGAGGGCTCGGGGCATCCAGTCTGAGGAAACAAGACCAGCTGAGGACCCAGCGAGGTGAGATAGCTGTGGCTTATTCTGTCTCTCTGACCTTCCAGTGTTCACCCCAATAACTGGCCTCAGGTTTCATTTTATTAATAAGAACTTTTAAGACTCATGCTACACTATCCTGAGTTTTTTGTTTTTCCATATGAAGTTGGGTATTGTTCTTTCCAGGTCTGTGAACAATTGTGTTGGGATTTTAATGGGGATTGTATTGAATCTGTAGATTTTAGAAAGGCCTCCCATTCTACCACAGCTGAAATAATTAGAGTCTTCCCAGTGGCTATCTGCAAAACATCTTGTTTTTTTTTTCCTGTTACCTGATCGTGCTGCTGATGCATGTGATCATATGTCTGATTCTCTTTCTCTCCTGAAAGCTTTATCAAGACAGCAGTTTATTTGTCCTTCTTGTCTGCATCCTCAGCATCTAGCATAATGTCTCATGCATAACAGATTCTTAGTTTTTTCTTCTCCATCCTTCACATGCCATCATGTAACATTATAGTAGAGCCCCCCTCATATAAAGTCCATTGAGGTACACACACACACACACACACACACACACACACACACACACACGCACACACACACACACACTCCACAGATGAAGATCTGGCTAGTATAATACAAACAAATGAGAAAAAGAACAAAGAAAAGAAAAGAAAAGAAAAGAAAAGAAAAGGAAAGAAAAGGGGAACATAACCCCTTAGAGAAAGGACTTGAGATGTGGACAGGAGTGGGGATAGTTACTTTGAAAGGTTACTTAACCTTTCCAACCTTCAGATACCCTAACTACATGACACAAACAGTGAACCAATTTAGTTGTTTCACAAAAGAGTTAGCAGTAACGTGACATGTGTTAAGTGATTATATTGCTTGATTAGTTGTTTGTCATTAAGGCAGATTTTATTATAGCTTGACTAAACATCCAGAAAATATTTCAAGGACAAGCAGCTACAACCAAGGAGAGATTAAATCTGTTATTTTTGAAAGTGAAGAAGTATTTAAACATCAGTGTTCAGAAATAGGCAAATAAGCTTTGATGGGAGCATAACACAGTATAATTTCAGTGTGTGTTACTATATAAGCTTGGGTAGCATACAGTTGAAATGTACTGAGTACCCTTTGTTTTTTCCATTTGTGTAATGATCATACAAATATAGAGCAGATGCTGGCCAAATGAATAAAAACAGGCCCCTTACCAAAGCCCCTAGGCCACAATGGTAAGTGGGAACCTGAAGTGTGTATCTGTCATATTTGGGGAATATGCTGGGTAATTTTTGTCAACTCGACACAAGATAGAGTTACCTGGAAGTAGAAGCCTCAGCTGTGAAAATTCTTCTATTGGCCTTTAGGCAAGTCTCTGGGGGCATTTTCTTGATTGATGATTGATGCAGAAGGGCCCAGGCCACTTTAGGTGGTACCACCCCTTGGCAAGTGACCAGCCACATGTCCCTTCATGACCTCTGCTTCAGTTTCTACCTCCAGGTTCCTTCCTTGAGTTCTTGCCCTGGCTTCCTTCATGGTAGACTACAACCTGTAAGCCAAATAAATCCCTTTTCCTCAAGTTGGTTTGGATTGGTTCTTGATCACAGCATTGTAAGGCAAACTAGGACAGAAGGGAAGCAACTGGATTCACAAAATCAGAGCATCCTGGCTGGGTAGAGGGGGATATCATAATGTTATGACTCAGTTTCCTCTGAGTCATCAGACTTTAAATGAAGTCTTGGGTAAAAGCCAACATACCCAATCTCTTTAGTGGTGCTATTTTGATTGTGTTGAGAAGTGAGCATAAGTTGTCAATTCAATTCCTTCTTACTTCCTTTTTCTGCCCTTGGGAAAATTCCAGAAAACCCAGAAACCACAACATTTGGTTTGAAGAAACATGACCGGCTACTCCAAACAAATGATGGATTTTTCTCCTTTGAAAAATTTTCATTTTGCATTTCTATTAGGTTCATCTTCATTTAATTTTCATTTGACATCAGGTTTAGTTGTTAGACAGAATCTGTAGGAAATCAATGAGAAAAGCTGAAGAGTTAAAAACAAAGTTAATTTGCTTTTACTTCTGACATTTTTCAAAGAAAGCTTACTTAACCACTTTAAATGTATATTTATAACAACACAAGCAATGGTAATTATTTCTATTCAAGAGAAGACATGGAGATGGTTTGTAGGGTTGACTTCATATGCTGCTAATTTGGAATTCTTTCCTGTATTGTGAATACAACCTAAATTTGTATATTATTCTGTAAGACTAATACACTATGTATTTCCTGCAAAGACCTTAAGAAATTATGGTAAAATCTCTGGTTAAAATGGTGCTGCTTTCTGTATTTATATTCAGAATTGATTAGAAAAAAAAATCAAAAAGTCTGTTGGGGGGTATTTGAACACAATTTCTCTTACCAGCCGTATTCATACATATAAAAACAACAAGAACACTTTCTTGCTGCCATAGATATATTTTTATATTTAAAATATACAATTTGCCTTGGTAATTTATTATGGGAAAGAAAGTTTTCTTAAAAATAACCAGATGCAGTCTAGTCAAATAATTGCTGGTTTAGCTTGATATTGAAGCCTTCTTGATTTCAGAAAGAAATAAAGGTTACACACTAGTATACATTTAAACTCTAAGATGTTAACAACATTCATGAGCAATTTTTATTTAACTTTATGTCATATATTATGTAAAATGTTTTTCATTTGATTCTAACAAAACCTCTACAATGAGACATTGAGGTTCAGGGAGTTTAAGCTTATCAAAGATCACACTTTCAGTGGGTATTTACTGCATTGAAGGGTTTCTCTGTAGATGGATCAAGTTGCATCTCTCTTGTTTTATATTTGAGCAAAGTTTATTAGTTTCTATTACCATTGAGTTCAAAGGATTGACTGGGAGCTGTGGTCCAGGGATGGAGCTGCACTACAAATGCAGATCAGTATTATGCCATCTGATAACTGGTGTAAGTGTAACTCAAACCTCAATTGCCATGACCACCGATGTTCTGGTATTCTTAAGTCATGCCATAAACACCACAGAAATACCATATGGCAGTGCTGCGTTTTCAGAGCTGTCAAGTAGCTATTCAAGGGAATCCCACATAAAGCCTGAAGTAGGGTGCGTGGATGGTAGAAGGTGTTCCACACAGATGACTTCCCTTGCTCTTCCCTTTCAAATCTCACGGCTTATGAACATGACTTTCCCATGCGATAGCTTCAGAAAAGTTAAACCAGATTGAGCCCAAGTCTGCAAATCTGTCCTTAGTTACCCACACAGAGCTTCTGGGATACAGTCTCTTCTTCCAAAGACTCCCACATAGCATTATTTTTACAGATTTGATTTTCTAGGTGCCACAGATATGAAAAGGCACAAGATTTCATAGTACAAAAAAGATGTCAGAAACATTTGAAGTGAGCATGGCGAATTTATCTTATTTTCCCCATTCCATCAACTATCTAAGTAAAAATAGTGTGTGCACATGCAACTGTTTGCCTTTCCCTAAAATGAGTTATTGATGCCATTGAATATGAACAAATCAAAAGTGCTTGTGGACATGATGTTCTCCTTAGAACACCAGGGTCATCATAGCAACAGTTTGGAAGGATGGTCTTTCCCATTTTACAGACAAGAAAACTGAGACCTATGAAGATTCTTATTCAAGTTTACAGCTAGCAAATTAACAAATTCAGGATTCAGACTCGCTGTCAAGTTTGTTTGACACCCAAAACTAGAACTACTTTTTAGCTGCTAACTTTCTAGTTGCAGATCTTTCCTCCTCATAGGTTAGTATTATCAACTTAGAATAACCACTAGTAAGACTGAATGATCAAATGGGTCTTGTTTCTTTGTCCACTGTGAGACTGGATCTGGAATGATTATGAAGTTGATTCTGAGGAAGCAGAATCTGTGTTTGTATGCCTTCATAATAATAGCTAATATTTATAGGGGTAGTTTATCTCTGCAAGGCTTTATACTAAGGGTTTTATGCAAAAGTTATTTATGCAACATTTTATTTAAACAGTGCAAACAGAATTGAATTCAATGTTGAATCAAGTAAATGTAATTTCCTGACTTCAAGAAAATTGTTTTGGTGTGTGTGTGTGTGTGTGTGTGTGTGTGTGTCTGTCTGTCTGTCTGTCTGTCTGTCTGTCTGTCATGTGAGATAGATAATAGGCAGTGTAGATAAGGAAAATGTGATATATAAGTATAAAAATGAGAACAAAGATGCTGCACTTGGTGGTTGCCACAGTTAGCTTTAACTGTTCACTCGCTACAAATATATAGTCACCTTGGAAGAAGGAACCTCAACTGAGGTATTGCTTTCTTTAGAATGGCTTTGGATATGTCTGGCATTTTCTTTGTGGCTGGTTGATGGAAAAGGGCCTAGGCCAATGTGTATGGGGGTTGGCTCTGCTAGGTAGATAATCCTAGGTTGTATAAGAAGAATAGCTGAACATGAGCCTGGAAATAAGCCAATAAGCAGTGTTATTCCATGATCTCTGCCTCAGTTCCTGCCTAGGATTCCCTCAATGATTGATGGATAATGACCTGGAAGCATAAGCCACATTGTTTTTTGTCAGTGTTTTATCCCAGGAACAGAAAAGCAAACTAGAACAGTGGTGTGCATTGATTTCAGAGAGAAGTCTGGCCTGTAATCACTGTGTGGTGGTGACAGTTAAAAAATGATGTATAGGAGACATGCCTTCAAGAGTCCAAAGAAAAAGCATGAGCAGAGGTCCAGAGGTAAGAGAGCACTAGGTCTGTAAGAAAAGGAGCTTAGGGTGGTGGGGTAGCTGGAGCAGGTAAGGGAGACAGATCCGAGAAGGACATAAGAGCAAAGAGCTACCTAAGGGCCATCTTGTGGACTTCTGTTAGGACTTTGGCTCTACCTGCTGGGTGACATAGTTAGTGACCATGGAGTTGTGTACAGATAGACAAACCACGTGGAGTGCTTTTCAAAGCAGCCTGCTCGGTGATATAGGAAATCTGGCTTACATTTTCTTAACTTGTGCTGCAACTTTCAGATGATGGGGACACAGGAAGAAGGACCCTCAAAACAACGCCTATGTGAATGGAGAATGATCTAGTTCTGGGTTAGCAGTACTTCATGTGTTTAAGGGGGTTGTAGATGAGAATGTACAGACCCTGAATTTGCACATGGCTGTAGGTATGGCAGAAAGGATGACTCCAGGCAGTTTGGCTTAAGCCTCTTGGCTAACTGGAATCATTACAAACGTAGAAGAGAAAGACTGAGAGAAGAGCAGGGATTGGAGGTCATAATAGGAATTCAGACTCTGGAATTTATTAGACATTTATGTTGATATATCAAGTAGCAAGTTGGATATATATGCCTGTGACTCTGAAGGAGAAGGCTGGGCTTAACATACCAATTTGGGAGTCATCTACACAAACTTGAAAAAGCTGGATGAGAAGAGCAAGTGAGTAAGACAGGATAAAAGAGGAGGTCCATGAACTAAGGCGCAAATCTTCAAAGGTTAAGGTTTGAGAACTGAAGAGAAACTGCAGAGGGTGTCTCAGAAGGCATGCTCAGCAAAATGGAAGGAGAGCCGAGTATCCTGAGATTCAAAGTGCAAACACAGTGCTTTGAATAGGAGGGAATGATTAACTAGGGAGAGACTGATTAATCAAGTCACATACTACTGACCGTGACCTATTTGAGGAGTAATAGTCTTTAGATATGACAATCCAGAAGTCACTGATAACTTTGACTGCAGTCGTTCTGGCCAGTTGGTGAGAATGAAAGTTTCCTTAGAGTGTTTTAAAGAGAGACTAGGAATGGTGGAACTTGGGCAAATGAGTGCAGACAGCACTATGAAACACAATATAGAAGTTAGGCGGGGCAAGACAAAATGGGAGTAAAGGAAGAAATTATCTAAGATGGCAGATGAAACAGTATGTTGAATGTTGAAGGGAATGAGTGCGTATCTGGGGGAAATAGTGCAAGTGCAAGAGAGGAAATGTAGCTGTAGCGATATCTTTGGAGAAGTAGCTAAGGGGATAAAGGGCATTAGTTTATGAATCTTGTCTGTTCATCCACAGGAATAATTTCTGTCTGTCTGTCTGTCTGTCTGTCTGTCTCTCTCTCGCTATATATATTACACATACATTCATTATATATGGAGATGATATTGTATGTGTGATATATATACAGTATATTATAATGCATATATGGAGCTGTTATTGTTCATAAATAATAGTATCAGTATATAGTCATGTGTGTGTATGTATATGTGTGTAAGGAAGTATATAAAGTTTAAAGATCATCGTAAAAATAGCAATCTAGTGCTGTGGAGGAATGAGTGAACTAGAGAAGTGTATTGTCGACTAGTCACATTAAGGACTCACTTGAAGCAAATAGGTTCAGGTGAAGCCCTATTTATTTATTTTTTACTAACAGTAGACTCTTGATACAAGGGCTTTGCCCTGTCTTACTGCATCTTGTTTGGTCCTGTTTGTCTCTTAGAGGCCTGCTCTTTTCTGAAGAGGAAACAGAATGGAAGTGGATCTGGGGGAGAGGGGAATTGAGGGATAGCTAAGAGTGGGGGAGGGATGGCCTCAAGTTAAACAAGGCATTGGTTGGTCATTCCCACAAGTTCTGCACCACCATTGCCCCAGCACATCGTACAGGAAGGACAGATGGAGGGTTTTGTGGCTGAGTTGGTGTCCAGGTTGCTTTTTCCATAGCCTGCAGAGTGTTTTCTCATGCCAAAGAAGGTAGAACTTAGGGGTGAAGGCTCCATGAAGGCGCTAGCTTGATCTCTACCTTCAGTGAGTTGTGTGGATGTTGTCCTCAGCAATGGAGCCCTGCTCTCAGTTTTCATAGAGTGATCTTCTGTCTTAGTATCAGCCTGGGTTGTTTAGAGATCTCCATCAGACTCCCTCAGCCATGTACAACCCAGTGCCACCACTACAAGACTCCTTGATCTTCCATTGCTAGAAGTCCTTACTAGAGTCACCTTCATAAATTTCAGGAAGTTTCCACTGCATTAGGCTTCCATCTCTCCAATCTTCCCCAATTCCAGCTGTCTCTCCCGACTTCTCTCCCTCCACCCTTCCTATCTGATCCCTCCCACTCCTTTCCCCACTGCCTGCAGTCCATCTGCAACATTTTCTCTATTTTGCCTACCCAGGGAGGTTCTTACATCCCCCCTAGAGCCCTCCTCTTTATCTAACCTTTCTGGGTCTGTGGATTGAAGCTTGATTATCATTTACTTAACATCTAATACCCTCTTATTAGTTATGTAACATACTTTTCTTTCTGGGTGAAGCCATATTTTAAAGTGACTCCATTCAGTATGGTTGTCCGTTTTCTTTCAAGATATCCAACTCTATGGGTACAGGCAATATATAGAGTCAGATAAGCCTATGATCACTGGTTAGAGTCATCACAAACCTAAGAAGAGTTGATGGTATATATGAGACTTATTAAAATAACTGGCTATTGAGTTTAAGCTGTGTATGAAATATAGGAAGTGAAAGAAATGAGAGACAATGAAAAGGTGTAGGATCAATGGACTAGAAATTTTCATGGAGTCAAAGATCCCTATAGAACTGAGTGGTGGGGGAAATGGGCTGGAAACATGGCAGGAAGGGACAACTGTCTTCACTTGCACTTATGGACAGCCGAGACATTAATAGCTGGGTATAGGTATGGCTGTGAAAGTGAGTGATCAAAGGTCTAAATTTAGAAGAGAGGAGTTGGGTCGTCTATATGGGCATTGTAAGAACCAAGAATTATTTCTTCTTCTTCTTCTTCTTCTTCTTCTTCTTCTTCTTCTTCTTCTTCTTCTTCTTCTTCTTCTTCTTCTTCTTC
>CABHPH010136173.1:9625-25141 GCA_902168325.1 Peromyscus nudipes
AATATCATGAGTGTAATTTAAAAAATAAATAAATAAAGTAAAAAAAAATGCATTCTTTCATGCATGTAGAAATACACCCATGGGGTATGCAGTGCTGTAAGAAATGCATTCTTTCATGCATGTAGAAATACACCCATGGGGTAGGAAGTGCTGTAAGAAATGCATTCTTTCTTGCATGTAGAAATACACCCATGGGGTATGCAGTGCTGTGGCTTCTGTGCCAGCAGCACAGACTGCGAGCTAGACTTAAGGGTTCCTAACTTGTGCCTAACAGATCACCTTGGGCAAGCTAGCCCACAGACAATAGGGATAGTATACTACCTCATACAGTTGCTGTGAGAGTGGAAAGCTACCAGATGCAGTGATTGGAGTAGAGCAGGTTCCCTGAGTAAGTAAGACTTACTGCACAGTGGGGTGATCACCTGCTGCAAGGGAAGGGGGTGGTAGCTGAAGTGACAGGGAGTGGCACAGCAGTAGTTAACCTACAGAGACAAGGGGCCATAATAGGTCACACCTGCAGCGTCCACCACTGCCTCTAATTCTCCCCCTCTTCCCCTTCCAGCATGGTAGATTATAAGGTGTATTTGTGCCTCCTGTGACATGTTAAGTCTCAGTTTGGGGAACAGAATGCTGTGGGGGAAGCATGAGTGGCAGGTACACATCTTCACACCCCGAACATCAACCGTTTGTCTGTGCTCATCTCAGGAGAGAAACCGTTTATCTGTGAAATCTGTGGCAAAAGCTTCACCAGTCGACCCAACATGAAGAGGCATCGCAGAACTCACACGGGCGAGAAGCCTTACCCCTGTGACGTGTGTGGCCAGCGGTTCCGCTTCTCCAACATGCTGAAGGCCCACAAGGAGAAGTGCTTCCGAGTGACCAGTCCAGTGAACGTGCCACCAGCTGTCCAGATCCCTCTGACCTCGGCGCCGCCGGCTGCTCCCGCTCCAGCTGTGGCCAACACTCCCACGAGCCCAGCCCCCGCAGTCAGTATGAACCCCGTGGGCGGTGGCACGCTTCCCTCAAGGCCCGTCCCGCACCCTTTCTCACACCTGCACATCCACACACATCCGCACCATGCGCACCACCTCCCCATTCCACCTGTGCCTCACCTGCCCCCACCCCCGGCCCTCTTCAAGAGTGAGCCCCTAAACCACCGAGGCCAGAGCGAGGACACCTTCCTGAGGCACCTGGCAGAGAAGAACAGCGCGGCCCAGGCCCAGCATCATTAGCGCCCACCCGAGTGTCATCCCTGCGGTGAGTTGGCAGAAGGGTGCAGCTGTGCCTCTCTGGGGTCTCCCTGTCTCCACGGCCTCCTGAATTCAGGGCCTTGGCCATTGTCCTGGTGAACCATCAGACTGACCCGAGGGAGTGAACAAGAAGACTGCCCTCGCAACCAGGGGAACCACCGAACTAAAGCCCAGTTTGCTTGCATTTTCTGATGACTTTTATAAATTTCAGATACTCAGACTGTGGGATTTTATAATTTCATATCTGCGGATGAGGTATGCTTGCTTTTATATCCTGGTCCTCCTCAAAGAGGGGACGGGCCTGGTTTCCTTTATACTAATCGGGAAGGCTGTGAGATTAATCCAGAGCATTAACTGTATCACTGTGTGTTGTAATGAATTCTTTTCAGCTTCTGGTGCTGACTGCAGTCGAGCTGGCCATGTTTCACACAATATCAAGCATTATAGAGAAGATGGGAATTTTCTTCTTTGTGTAGCTCTTTTAACACACTCTTTATTTTACTACAGAAATTATTTTAGAGTTTTTGTATAGACTTTAGTAGTCTGTTTATAAAAATGAAATGTATTTCAATAAGCTGTGTAATTTTTCAGTGTAGCTAAACCCATGTTGTAAAATAGATAAATTTTTCATAATCATCGAAATGTGATTCTTAAAGATACATATAATAAGTTCTATTTCAAATTTATTCTTACATCCGCACAACTCAAAGGTGCTTCTGAGACTGGATGGGGGTCAGCAGATCAGATTACTACAAAAGCAAGGTTCCTAATTGCTCAGTAACTTGAAAATCTCTGCTGGGCATTCAGTCCGTCAGGCTCCCGGACACGCTCCATCCTTGGTGTCCCTTTGAGCGCCTATGGATTCAGTGGGGTGCTGTGCAGGGGTAGGGTCATCAAAAGCTTGCCTGATTTAAAAATCTGAGGAACGTTGTGAATACCTGCAGAAGGAAGTGACAGAGGATTCCTTTTGATCACGTCTGTTTCTCACTTCTCTTAGGAACTGTGTCATGCTCAGCTGTTAGGGGAAGATAAATTGGAATCTCTTATTTTGAGGTTGATGTGTTTTCCAAGAGTTGGTAGGAGAAGCTAAATGGTGAACTGAAATCACAAATCTAGTTGCTGATAGTGGCTGAGAAATGGTGGGGAGAAGACAAATTGGCTTTTAAGTTTCAAAATGTCTGCAGTATCTAAAGTGTGGGTGTCCACACTGATCTGCATCTGCCATTTCAATTGTAGTGAGAGGAACTTCCCCCCCAGTACTGCTGCCCCATCCTCTTAGGTAGGCATGACAGCAGCATCTTAGGTGAGGAAGGAGCGACAACCCTGCCTCTGGGTACCTCACTGGGTCACTTGGGGGAACTTGCACAGAGGGTGGTCACCCTGGAGCGGATTATGTGGAAAGCTAAGAAGGGCTGACACAGTGGTTTCAGTTTAGCTGGCAGATGTGTGCAGTGGGGCTACACACTTTATACTTCTTCACCTTAGAGAGTGAGTCCAAAAAGTGGCCACTTACCTTCCGCTTCTCTCCTTAAAAATCTCAGAATTCTCTCATTTCTCTTTCCTCAGGCTCTCAAATCAGAACCTTAGCTGTTATTTATTTATCTTGGATATTAAATGTGCAGATATGCATCACGCACTTTTTTCTGGCCACTTAACTCTGCAGTGGGGACACATGGACTCTGGATTGAGGCGAGGTTCCTGCTTTTCAGCATCCTCCTCTACATTAGTTTTGTTTAATATTTCTAGATTGACTCCAGTTTCACCATGTCCTCTGCAGTGATAGGAAAAATTGTGTGCTGAGGGAGAAAAGTATCTCAGGACACACTTTTCCTCTAGTTCTAGGTATACATTTTAATAAATGGTAATTTTAATATTTGCATACATTCTTGGAGCACCCACATACCCAAGTCAAATAAGGAAGCCAGTTCCTCGATTCTGACTGTTGCGGCCTTAGAGGCACTCCAGTCACCTCCACAGTCTCCTTTGTATCCTATGGGAAGTCTGCAGATCTACACGTTCATGTAGACATATCAATATTTCATGGTCAAGCCTATAATATTAAAATATTTTTATCAAAAAAGTATAAATTGTAGCTTAGTTAATTGGTTGTATCTTATTTTATACTAAATGATTTTACAATATTGGGCAGAGATTCTGAATTCTAGACTTGAGGCTGTTGACTCAACCATTTTATGGATGTACTATGAATACTCATTGAAAAATTCAGGTAGTCAGTTTTGATTTTTTTATTCAAATAACTATAGCCATAAGAAACTGTTTGCTACATAGGAAGTCCAGTAGTAACTCAATAACCACCACTATCCTTAACAGAAGCAGGAAAACCGAAATTTAAAAAAATGAATTAGCACTGTCACACTGTATAATTCTTACTGAAATGTATTGTGGAACAATCTAGAAATGCCATTTTTTTTTTTCCTGGATAAGTATATCTTCCCTGACTTGGGATTTGTAGGAAACCTGCTCTAAAAACTGACTCTCACCAGCATCGTGTGTGAATAATGAGCATAATGAATCCACACAGAAGTGCTTCTGAGCACAGGGGCCACAGGGTTGAGCCTGAAGCATGCAGGTGCATTGGGTTTAACGTGCTGAAGACTCGAACTCAGGGTTGAAATTGTGCTTGGGGTCCGCTCGTAAGATAAAAGTTGCATTGTGTGGTGTGCCCTCCCACGTGTGCTGCAGCACCCCAAGAGTTCTGCAGAACCTCTTACATTCTTGTTATCTGTTAGAAAAAAGGCCGTGGAGGAGTTTGAGTTCTAGGCCCATCTATGCTTTTGTCTTGTAAAGACATAGGCCACATTCCAGAATGACATTAAATTGAGGCTTTCTCATTGTCTCTTTATACTACCTTCAAAGGCCTATTATTTGATCTTCAAATGGTTTTTATTGTTGCAAGGATTACTTATTTACTTATATGTAGACCAGGCTAGCCTCAAACTCACAGCCTGAGGACTGGGTCCAGAGGAGTGAACCACAACAGTCAACACCCAAGAACTTTTGTTGTCATTTTTTTTTTTTTGAGAAATGTTCTCACTAAATACCCAAGCTGGCCTTGAACTCCCTACATGGACCATGGTAGCCTCAAACCAATAACTCCCCCCACCTCAGCTTCCCAAGAGCTGGGATTATGGGTGCCTGCTTCAGCCTGCCTGGCTTCCCCAAGGATGTTTTTGAGTTGGCATTACATTTTTAGAGGTTGGGTTGTACATCCTTTGTTCTCTTCTCACAGATTCAGTGAAAGGTTGCTGCTCTCAAATGGAGTCAGGTGGGCTCATACTGGGTTAGATTTCCAAACTGAATGAAAAGAAGATAAACCCTTTAAAGGCATGTGGCTTCATTTTTCTATATTATTTTTTACTTGATTCTTATTTTTAGCAAATGGGGAAGTCTCCCCATAAAACTTTAATAAAGCTGAAAGAAACCTTTGAAAGTCATTTCCATGTACCGTCTTAGGAACCCTCTAGATCAGTCCTTCTGCATGGGCCTTTCCGGAGTTGTCCTGTCTAAGAACCTCCTCGTTTGGAAGCATCTTTCTGAGCCGGACCCCCTGCCACTGCTAACCAGAGGCAAAATCTCTGACGCTTTGAATTTTTAACTCCTTGAAATTTCAGTTTTTATTATTGTTGAATGGATATGTATTTAGTTTCATTTTTGTCTCACTGGAAGATTTAAAATTTGAGACTATGAAGCAGAGAACTCCATTGCAGGGGTGTGTGTGTGTGTGTGTGTGTGTGTGTGTGTGTGTGTGTGTGTATGGGTATAATAAATCAATATCTATATACGTGTATATAGGTATATAGGTATGTATACATGTCTATGTGTGTGTATACATATACATATACACATATATATATGGATTTATCCCCTCTTGCAGACTGTGGTTAGGAAAATCACTATGGTAGGTGAGTTTGTGTGTTAAAGAGAGAAAAACTAAAACTTCCATTAAAAGAACCCCTGTTTCAGTTAGAGGAACCCCCTGTTTAAGCTACTGTATGAAAAATACCACTTTGTTACTTTGATGGTCCACAGGATGTAGATTTTGATGCTGTTCCAGACTATCGTGGAACATGTCATGAAAAGAAGGTATGTTGCATATAACCATTTTATCAACGCTTTAAAAAAAATCAGCTGGGATTGTTATAACTCTGAAGCTGAGCAAAACATTATCGGGTTTTAAGTTTTTTCTTTACTTAAACTAAATTAGAAAATTTCCCAAGAGTTCTCTCTCTCCATCTTTTTTTTTTTTTTTTTTCTTTTTTCAGGACTCAAAGGTCATTAGCCATTAGAAGTAGTGGCATTGTTATGCAATAGCAACTCCCTAGCTGGTCTTCTTCTGTCACCTGTAGCTTTCATGAGAAGTAATGCTGACCTTCCAACCCTGGAACTACCTCGATAAAGCAACCCAGAGATCCTCGCTACACTTTCTATGGAAGCCATAAACGTTGTCAATATGTCCACCTTTACAGTTCTATACTTTTATACTCGCTAGACTTTTTATAGACTTATAATCAGACCTTTTCATCTTAGAGGATAGCTTTTGCAAGACTCCAAGGAAAGTCAAATTCCTTAAATGTCCCAACTTTGAAGCTTTAGCTTCAGTAAATTTGTTTAAAGAGCCAGATGCCATACCATTCCAAAAAAAAAAAAACAAAAATCACACATGTAAATCAAAACTACTTTGCAAACCTATATATTCTGAAAATAAATTCCTTTTTCTTGTTCCCTTAGTGGAGCTGTGTTGTGATACAGTGAGTCTTTCCACCCTGTTAACTGGGTGGTCTTGGTCGCTTTGTGCACAGTGACAGTTTTCCTGGAGTTGTTTTATTACTGTAGCACAGGAGTGAGTAGTTACCTGTTCTTCTGACCCTCGGCTGTTGTGTGCGGCTTCAGTCTACATCACTGCTCTCGAGTGCCTTCAAAAAGCCCATGTCCTGGAACCTTCTGTCCCTGGTCTGGATCCTACCTCTGATTGTTTCATTCTGCATGAGTATTGGAATTCACCCTTAACCCAAAGGGCTTAACTTGCTAAAACCTGGCTAAGGATTGTGAACACATTTATGTTTTGTTCCCCCATGTTGCTGCTGTTCCTCTCTGTATCTTACTCCCCACATACGACGCTCTACTACAAGATCCGTCCTGGTCCTTCGCCTTCTTTCTGTTCTTTCACTGAAGGCTGGGTGTTCTTTTGTAGTCAGAGCTCAGCCAGTATGTCTCTGGGCCATCTTTCTCTCATCCGAAGTCTTCCTGAATGCCTACCCTTTCAAATTAAAGGAATACTGAATGCTGCTGTTGCTACACATCCCCTCTTTCATAAACGTTTCACAGGGTTCCTCCCGTGATCTTCTTTTAGTCATAGGAATTTAAAAGTGCTCTCGGGGTTTAACAGAAGTTCTTTATTGATTTTTTTGGGGGGGGGGGGGGGGGGAGGAATCGGCTCCTCTCACCCAGCCACCTGTCCCCTCACAAACCCGTTTATTTTCTTTTCTAGTTGTTCTCTTACAAGTCATTTAAAAAGTGTAATTGGTGTATAATATATGAAAGAAGTAATAAAAAGGAAGCTGAAGTGTGTTCTGTGTGTAGTATGTGCACTTACTTCATTGATTAAAAATTACTTAGCACCTGGCTGGTCTTTCCCACCCCAAATTAAAGCTTGTGCTATGTAATGGGTTGACTGTCCCCTCCTAAAGTGGAAGCAGATGAACTCTTTCAGTGAGGAAATCGGATTTGTTTGTGTAGGTGAATGAACACTAATGAGTATTTGACCTTAGTCAAAACCTTTGCTTTCTGACTTACAATCTCCTGCCTCTTTCCTGAAAGTTATTAGTACGGAGGCATCCAGGACTGATAGCTGCAGGAGGTAGGAGTCTCAAAAGGCAGCTGTTGATAAGTTTTTAATACTTTTTGTCTGGGAACAGACAGGATATTAATTGGTGGGACAGTAGCAGATTGTGAGTATTGGTTTGCTAACAGAAGTCAAGACGTTTGAATGTTTCACTGTTATTTGCAATGAAGGCAGTATGCAAACTGTACAAGGTAGAGTCTCCTGTAGAAATCATGAACAAGCTTCGGCCTTGCTGTTGCCCATCGCTGATCTAGACAGTCACTTCTTGAGAACTGGATGCCTAAAAGTACCTGCTTTTAAATTAGTTACTTTTTTCTCCAGAATCCCAGGCATTCAGATAGCAGAGAGCCATACTTAACCTATCACTGGGAGGAGCTACATCCTTTGAAAAGGATGGCTGCTTGTTTTGTGTGTTTATTAGGGATCAAAGGAAGTTCTTGCTCCTCAGAGGTGTTCCCGTCGCTTAACTCCAGGTTACCTTCATCCTATTTGAGCGTCTCTGGTGAAATCAGGAATGTGACAAATTACTTAAAAATGATTTTATAGGAAATGGAGATGTTCAAAAAGGTCTGGAAGCTGGGTTTTGCTTAATTTAATTTCAAAAAGAAATCTGATCGCTTGTGTTGGCTGGTTTTAGTCAAGTCAAGAGCCTGCCCGAGAAGGAAGCAGCCTGTTTCTGTATCTCTGGCTCCCCTGAATGAGCACAGCCTTTCCAGTCTGCCTTACAGGTGAAGGGGGCCACTAGCCAGAAGTAGGGTCTCCCTCACACCCTGCATGGGATCTGAGACTGCTTGGCGGCATTGGAAAGTATCTTCCCATGCATGATTACTCATTTGAGTTCAGTTGAAAAGAAAAGAACGGTGTAGTGTATGTAGTGTGTGTTTGCTTCTCAAGTTGTACTGCCCGATATATGGCCTCAGAAAATCAAATGAGTTAATCTTCCACAAATTTGAATGTGATTTTTTTTTCATTTCTTGAGCTGATTCTATTCCATATGCAGTCCTTGTTTTGACCTTAAGGGGGCGGTAAAGTACTTTCTTCTCAGCTTTTAAGTGTCTTCGGGGATATCCCTTGGTTCACTGATTGGATTTGATGAAATCACTGAGTTCTGCAGTTGCTCAGGCCTTGTGGTGGGAGCAAAGACTCCTGGGTCTGAGGGCCGTGTGGGTCAGGCAGCATAATCATCCAGGCTTTGTTAACACTGTGACATGAGATTGAAAGCTGGCCCTTATCATGAAGGATCCAGTGTTTAGTAAATGCAGAGCTGAAAGGTAACCCTCTTCCCTGCTGCCTCCCTGCGAATCCCATTGCAGCCCTGCAGCCTCACATCTGTCACAGCAGTGGGGACTTTGGAGTGTGTGTAAGCACACATGCTCCCACTTTGTCTGACCAAAAGCTGTCTTCCAGGTCGAGGGGGGAGGTCTCCCACAGCAGGCACCCCTTCAGGCTAGAATTTTGGCCCAGCCCTCTCCACAGTTCCTTGTCTTTGGGCTCCTGGCCCTCATCAACTTTTTGGGCATCTTCAGATGAATAGTTGGGTCTCCACTAGGGAAAACAGCAGCTTGTGAACATTTACCCTGTATGATCAGGAAGCAGTTACCTATGGAAAGACATCCCTTACTGATGTCTTCCTGGTCCCTTTTCCCCAGCAAGACCCAAGAACCTGAACAATGCCAGACGCATGGAGTGGGAGGAGTGGGGGCTCCTTGTAGTTCCAGCACTGTCCAGAGCGGAATGGAAGCTGTGACCGTGTTAGGCAGCAGGTGGCTTTCCCCATAGTGCTGAGGTCACTTGTCCTTTCTCGTTTCTTAAAGGAGGCCCAGTTTGCTTGCCAAGAATCCCTAGCCTTAGGTTTACAAAGCTCGCTGTTGAATGTTTGTCCAAAGGAGTGTGAGAAGAGTTGCTGCTTGGTTCTGGTCCTGCCTGCAAGGTCAAAAGACTGACTGTTTAGTCAAGAATGGGCATGTCTCCCCAGTAGAAGGTCACATCAAATTGGGACTCGGTGAGGGAAGGTATCTGTCAGCTGTAAAGAAGCTCAGAGGACCTTCAGTGTGTGTGTGGGTGGTGACAGGTAGGTAGGATAGGATCTCTGGAGATGGGAAGGATGGGCATGGGCTGCTTGACCCAAGGCGTTTCATGATGGATGGAGTCAGGTGGGCTCTGAACTGGCCCACAATGCCTGGCTTCCAAGTCATCTTTTCCCCTAGCATCCTGTCAGGTCCCCCGGTGTGATAATTTCCTCCTTGTGTTAAGTAAACCAATATTTTTTTTTTAGCAATTGAAATGCACTTTTTTTATTTCAACTCAATCATGATCTTAAGTATAAAAATTTATAGATTGTTAAAACTACTTTTTTGTGTATTTTTAACCACTCAATGTAGCATTGTGTATTTTATTCTTATTAAGACTCTGGTACAAGGTGTGCCATTTAATGATTTTTTTTCCAACATGCTGGGCCTTTGGATGTGTACGGTAATCAACTTCATGCTAATGTTCAAAGTAAAAAAGAAGAAAAAGTAGCCATATTCCTATGTTGTCTTTCTTCATTTCTTCCTTAAGCTCAGATGACATTCTGAGGGTCCCTTGGTTAATGATTTGCTCATTTTATGTAAAATAATCATGTAAGCCACACCTAGATTATTGGTTGGTAACTCTAGTTGGTAGCACCTATCCCAGCCCCAAATTCTGCCTGCCCTTTTATGAATATCGTATTTCCTGTCCCCTGCCCACCCACTCGTGGTGACTGAATCTAGAGCTTATGCACATTACGTCAGCATTACCATTGCTATATCCTCAGCCCTCTTCACACTTTGTGTTTGGACACAGGGTCTTACCACGTTGCCCAGGCTGGCCCTGAACTCACTCCGGAACTCAGGCAGGTCTTCAACTTGCTATCCTCCTGTCTCAACCTCCTGAGTATCTGGGATCACAGGCCTGCACCACCAGGTCCAACTGGGTGACGTGCTTCCAAGGCTGCCTACCACAGTTAACCTGATGTCCTTTGTGCAGCCCTGCCCTCGGTGATCCTCGGCTGCAGTGACCCTGCGCTGCCCCGCGGTGCAGTGGTCACAGAATCCCTGAGAGGGGTACCTGGGGAAAGGGTCAGGACTGGGCGTGACCAGGCTGGAAGCATAAACACAGGTGCAGCCAGTGGGTGGGAGCAGCTGGAAATGCAGTACTGGGTGCAGCCAGTGGGTGGCAGCAGCTGGAAATTCAGCACTGGATGAAGCTCCTCACCCCACCCACTCCAGTCCCTTGGGCTGCGCACACCACGTGTGTCTGTTGAGTCCTTGCAGTTGGTCTGGGCCTAGAGAGTCAGCAGTGGGCAAGGCAGGGAGTCCGCACTCTCACAGAGTATGCTTTCCATGGAGAAAACCTGACAAACGTGTCAGCTGAGCCTGGAGCCACGGCCTCAATTTAGCCACGTGGGAGGCCGAGGCAAGAGGCTCACAAATTCAAAGGCCACCTGGAAAACCTAGTGAGACCCTGTCTCAAACCAAAAAACAAGAAGAGATCTAGGGACGGTGTTGGGTGATTAGAGCATTCACCTAGCGTGAGTAAGGTCCTGGGTTCTGTGCTTGGCACTGAGGGAGGGGAATGAATGAAGGAGTATATTTAAAATGATGTAATGCAGTGTCAGGTGGTGTGGGTTCTTGTAACCTGAAGCTTCCCCTCCGAGATAGGGCTGTGCCAGCTGGAGGACAAGCCAGCTCTGTCACAAGCCTTCCCAGCTCACATCCACCCTGTTTCTTCCTTTACAGGATTCCAGTTAGGGACTCAGTGTCTAGGAAGGAAACCGTATTGTTCACATTTCCCTGTTTGAAACCTCTTAGAGAGGAACAGAGCTGAACAGATCACAGGACTGCCCGTTTTCATTCTCTTCTACTTTTTTTAAGGTTTGGTGTGTGTGTGTGTGTGTGTGTGTGTGTGTGTGTGTGTGTGTGTGTGTGTGTGTAGGTGCCCTCGGAGGCCAGAAAGAGGGTGTCAAATCCCTGGAGCTGGAGTTACTGGTGGTTGTTAGCTGCCTGATACGGGTGCTGAGGGTTCTTAACTGCTGAGTCACCCCAGCCCTTTGGATCCCTGACAGATATTATCACGCTGTTTCTTTTCTTTTGGTGGGGAGGGGTGGTGTTTGGTTTTGGTTTTGGTGGAGATTTTTTGTTTGTTTATTTCATTTTGTTTTTTGAGACAGGGTCTCGTAGTAGCCATGGTTGGCTGGAAGCTCCCTGTAAAGATCAGCCTGCCTCTGCCACATCAGTGCTGGGATTAAAGGGTGCACCACAACGCCCACCTGGTTTTGTTTTTGAGATAGATTCCTGTAGTCCTGGCTGTGTTCTTATTATGTGTTTGAGGGTGACATTGAACTCCTGCTGGTCCTGCTTCCAGCTCCCAGGTGCTAGGATTATAGGTGTGTGTCACTGTGTCCAGCAACCCATCTTTCTTATTCCTACACACTGTAGCTACCTCTACCCCAGCACACATTATATCAGTGCCTTTTATACTTTGACCACAGCTTTAGGAAGAGATGTATTTATAGCTGGGTGGTGGTGGCACACACATTTAACCCCAGCACTAGGGAGGCAGAGGCAGGTGAATCTGTGAGTTCAAGGCCAACCTGGTCTACAGAGTTCCAGGACAGCCAGGGCTTCACAGATAAACTCTGTCTCAAAAACAAAACAACAAACAAACTACATATACATATATATATATATAATATTAGTGTTTTTCTATCTAACACACATATAAATGTTATATACGTGAATTAAAAAAATCAAGAAAGATAGCTATATATACTGTGCTCTTATTTACTTGAGACAGTTCCACTATGTACCTCTGGCTGACCTGGAGCTCACGATATAGTACAGACTGGCCTTGAACTTACACTTCTCCAACCTCAGTCCCCCCAAGTTCTAGGGTCACTAGCATGTGCCACCAGGCCCAGCTTTGTTTATTTATCTGCCTGTTGATGCATGTGTGTGCCTGCCTGTTCATGAGAGTGTGTGAGCATGTGCTCTGTGTGTGTGTGTGTGTGTGTGTGTGTGTGTGTGTGTATGTGTGTTAGATTAGTAGGCCAGAGGATAGCCACAGGTGTCCCCCTCAGAAATGTCTTCCACTTCCTTTGAGAAAGGGTCTTGGGAGCTGGAGAGATGGCTCAGTGGTTAAGAGCACTGGCTGCTCTCCCAGAGGACCTATGTTCAAATCCCAGCACCCACATGGCAGCTCACAGCTGCTTCTGACTCCGAGATCTGACACCCTCACACAGACATACATGCAGGCAAAATGCCAATAAAAAGAAAAAACAAAAAAGAAACAGAAAAAAAGAGAAAGGGTCTCACTGAACTGTGAGCTCACCAGTTAGGCTAGACTGGCTGGCCAGCAAGCCGCAGTGACCCCCTGTCTCCTCCTCCCCAGCCCTGAGATTATAGTCAAGTGCCACCAATGCCTGGCCTTTTAGTGTGGGTTCTCAGATGAACTCTGGGACTCATGTTTACAAAGCAAGCCCTTTACAGATCCAAGTGTCTTCCTCGGCCCCAGCCTTATTATTCTTAATGTGGATCATGAGCCCCTAAATTAATTTTAAGACTCATTAATGAGTCCTGCTTGCAGTACAAACCCTGTCCTACAGCAGCATATGTGTACAGTCCTGTTCTGTTCTTTTGCTGCAGCAACCTGAATTCAATTTCATAGACAGTCAGATGGTTTTAACTGGATTTTTCAATATCTTAGGTCTTAGCAGCTTCTCTTCCTGACTGCTTCCAAACTACATGGCTGTATTTTGCACCGACTGGCCATCATTCATCCCTGGATCCTGCAGAGGAGAGCCTTCCTTCTCAGACACTTTGCTCCTCACTGGCGCCCATAACCCATTACTAGTACCATAGTAGGTAGCTAACTACAAGTACTTCTTTGCAATTCAAACATAGGCCCTCTTTTGGGAAATGGGTGCTGGGCATTGAACCCAAGGGCTCACACATCCTAGGTGAGTGCCCTACAACTTAGCTACCCTTGAGGCCCTTCATAACCCGTCTTCTTTAGGTCTCCAAAGTAAGTTACTGTGACTGAAAAGAAAATGTCCTTGTGCTGGGCATGGTACACACCTTTAATCCTAGGACTCAGGAGGCAGAGGTGGGTGGATCTCTGTCACTTCCAGGTCAGCCTGGTCTACAGAGTGAGTTCCAATGAGACCCTATCTCAATAAAACAAAACAAAAACCTTACGTCCACACCCTTTTATAATGTGTCAAATTCCATCCGATTCCCCGTGTGTGGAGCCATCTGGCAGCTTCTGCTTTTATTTCCTTGGAACATGACTCCCAATAAAGACACACAGACTTGGAAGATGGTGCAGAACTTAAAGCATTTCTTACACAAACGTGAGGACCAGAGTTGAGATTCTCCCAAGCCCACAGGCATGTTGGGTAGCCTGTGATTCTAGTCTCAGAAGGCAGAGACCGAATCCCCAGAGCAAGACTAGCCATATTGGTGAGCTCTGGATTTGATTTAGAGAAGACACCTCAATGAATAAGTGAAGGAGCAATGGAAGAAGGTTCCTGATGTGACCCTCAGGCCTCCATGTATATGTACATGTGCATATCCAGAGAGAGACGTGAGAAAGGAAATGGGGGGAGCCTGGACTGTGATCAGGTCTGGTGGCAGCCCATACCTCTAATCCCAGCACTTCCGAGGGGGAAGCAGGAGGATTAGAAATAGTGTTATCCTCAACTACCTGATAAGTTTGAGAACAGCCTAGACCTTGGGGGGTGGGAAGCTCAGGCTAGACCCGTGAAGAATTGGGGAGTGCAGAGACAAAGAGTGAGAAGATCTCAGAAGCTCCAGGTCAGCTGACCCAACAGCTAACAGCATGCTTAGAGCCCAGTGAGACCAGCAGAATAACCACCCAATCAATCCACCTTCAGAATCTGAGAAATCAAATACTGTTGTAGGCCACTGGGATGGGAGACAGGTTGTCATACAGCAACAGGTAATTTGAAACAGCCCACAGATTTTGGTCTAAGGGTTACTAGGACCTGGTACCTTCACACAGCCCCCTGTACAAGAAGCAAATACTCTTGATTACAATCGTCAGCCCTTAGCTTGGTTTCTGGATCCCTGCTTCCTCTAGGAAGGAGGGAGAATTTCACTGTACAACCATTTCAAGTTTCCTCTCGGGCATGTGCCCCGTGTTCTGTTCTCAGCCCCGTTCCTGAACTCTGCAGTCAGGAAATGCCGGGTTTTCCAGCCCTCTGCTTGGCCCCAGTTTAGCCCTCTTCACCCCTACAACCTTGATTCTTGAGTGTGTAGAAGAAGAGCTTCCAGCAGAGGAAGAGAAACACATGGGCTTGTTCACAGGTGAACCCAGGGTACATCTCTCCTCCTCTACCGCATAATCCAGTGTTTCTCAACCTCCCTAATGCTGTGACCCTTTAATACAATTCCTCATGTTGTGGTGACCCCCCCAACCATAAAATTATTTCATTGCTACTTCATAACTGTGATTTTGCTACTGTTACAAATTGTAATGTAAATATATGATATACAGGATATCTGATAAGCAACCCTGTGGGGGTCTTGAAACACAGGTCAAGAACCACCACTGAATCATCCATGGCTGTGAGCAAGCAATTTAGCCACTTGGAGCTTGTTGTCACGTCTGCAAGTGGTGGCATTAGTAACCACTGCCATAAGGTCACCGTGAGGATTCAGTGAAGCTGTGCAGATGAAAGGCTCAGCTCGAAGAAGTTTGCCAGGTAGGTTTTGGGACAGTTAACTTCCAGTAGCATGTGACTCAAAAATGTCCCTGAGGAACCCACTCCCTGGTGTAGCCACACCCTTAAATGACACCCTCCTTGATTTGGCTTGTATTCAGTGACCTCCTGGTAAGTACAGTATGTCAAAAGCGACAGGGTGCCTCCAGCAAGGTGGAACGGTGAAGAAGCGGAGACAGTCTGGGGGTGGAGGCCTGTGGTCCTAGCCCTCAGGGAGCTGAGTCAGGAAAATCAGAAACTCAAAGGCACCCTCGGCTGCATAGTAAGTTCTGAGGCCACCTGGGCTATATGAGACACATTCTCAAAAACAGAACCACTTCTGGATACGGCCTCGATGATCTTCAGTCACCAGCTGCCGTGTCCTGAGAACACTTAGGCAACCAAAGCAGGATGCCAGGGAACCGAAGCTGGCCAGCCACCACGGGAGTGAACTTGGAAGTAGATCTGCAAGGGCGTGCTGAAAGTCACATGAGCAAGGTTAGAAGAGAGCTCTCCAGTCATGGCAGAGCCTGAGACTGGGCTGGGAGTGACAGCCACTGACAACAGGAACTCCGAGGTAACGTGTTTTTAGCCACTAAGATCTCGGCACCACTGAGGTTTGGGTGGCACTGGACATGAGGGCCTCGTGCATGCTGGGC
>CABHPH010136174.1:0-10389 GCA_902168325.1 Peromyscus nudipes
ATGAACAGTCTGGACATAAGTGGGGGAAATGAAGGGCAAGGGTCGAGGGAAAGAGAGCTTGGGGGAGCGGGAGACCCCAGCTGGATCAAGAACAGAGAGGGAAAACAAGGAATAGGAGACCATGATAAATGAAGACCACATGAGAATAGGAAGACTAGAATTTTTTACCATTTGCCTTTTTTCAGTTGAAAGTGGTTTTCAAATAGTGCTAAGTAGTGGAAGGTTTTTCGTACATATTTCAAGTAGGTTGAGTAAGACAGGGGTTAGCATTAAATTGACTGACAAAAAACTAAGCAAAGAAATACCTGGGAGGGGAGAGGTTGGGATATGATTAGGGTCTACAGAGTTTAAAGATTATTAAAGCTATGGAGTATTATAATTAATAGTAAAAAGAGAAGACAGGGAAGATGGAGAGAGTTAATGGAGTACAAATGAGAAGGAAAGCATATGAGTTCCATGTAGGAAGAACAGTAGCAAATACACACCCAAATGGGTACAGAAGCATACAGAACAATCCAAAACAGCTGAACAATATACGGACTAAAACAAGATTAGTATGAGATACTTATACGAAAGTGAAGATTACAAATTTTAAGGAAGAAAATAACAAAAAATTTCAACAATATCCAAAAGACCAAGTTTACTAAAAGAACAGTGGATTTGAACAGCACAGCAGTCTACATCTGTGACAGCTGATAAAGCAGAGTGTGCAGATGAGGAGAGTGGAATTTGCAATCCCAGTTCAAGCCTACAAAACCAGTTTCGAAGAGTGTGTTGCTGCGGTGATGTTACACACATTGCTCTTTAGATCTGGTTTCTAGTACAACTGTGCTGAGCTGAGTAATGGAGTTCTTCATTCCATCATTGATGTTCTCCGTGGGTTGGCAGCAGCACTGGTATTAGGAAGAAAGGAGAACCTTATTGAGGCTCCTGCTGACCTCAGCAAGAGTTTTTGCTGGGAGACTGCATATCACACTTCAGCCCCAGGTCCGCACCAAGACTGAACCCCAGGTTCTCTGATCATGGAGATGTATTGGGCTGTTGGTTTCTCCCAGATTCTGCAGTAACACTCCCCTCTGACTGCCATAGAAGTGTTGGAGGATGTACTGGCTGGTTTTGTGTGTCAACTTGACACAAGCTAGAATCATCAGAGAGGAAGGAGCCTCGGTTGAGGAAATGCCTCCCTGAGCTCCAGCTGTAAGACATTTTCTTAATTAGTGATTGATGGGGAAGGGCCTAGACCATGGTGGGTGGTGCCATCCCTGGGCTGGTGGTCCTGGCTTCTATAAGAAAGCAGACTGAGCAAGTCAGAGCAAGCAAGTCTGTAAGCAGCACCTCTCCATGGCCTCTGCATCAGCTCCTGCCTCCAGGATCCTGCCCTGTTTGAGTTCCTGTGCTGACTTCCTTCAGTGATGAACAGCAATGTGGAAGCGTGAACTGAATAAACCTTTTCATCCCCAACTTGCTTTTTGGTCATGGTGTTTCGTCACAGCAATAGAAACCCTAACTAAGACCGTAGAGGAGAGGATGCAAGCCATTGTCTTTCTCTTGCCATTGACTTCTGGGGGAACCCTCCATGCTGAGGCTGAACTGCTGCTTCAACATCTTCAGTTCTGAAGGATAATCATCAATGTGTCCAATCCTTGGCCATCAGTGAATTGTTTCTTCAGTGGCAATGTGTGTTGGGCATCACTTCCCCTGTAGTTTCCATCTATCTCAACCCACTGCTTGGTACATGGGCACTATTTCATGTCTGCTCCTATGCACTTCTCCATGGAGACATCACCTGACTTAATAAATGTATTTGCACCTATTATCTCTTGCAGGAATAAATAATAGTGTGTATTCTTTCACCAAGTCAAATCAATGGGGCTTTTGATCAACCATTCTTATCCAGAAGTCTCCAGCTAAAACATATTTAAAATGCACCAAGCTTATAAAGTCTCAGAAAAAATAAACCTTGGATTTTCTGTACATAGTCCTGTCAAATAAATTTTTTCCCTGTACACCCCTTCTCTTGAAAACTGGCATTCTATTTCCTTTCATTTGACTTAGATGGGTTACCAGACCCAAAGAAGGACATGGAGGCAGTGTTCACAATCTTCTCCAATCTCTGGCTACAAGTTTGCCCTTCTTGGAGTTTTGCACTGAAGTGGAGGACTCTAGCTACAATAATCATCTCTAGAGCAACGACCCCCGGAAGGAAGTGGGCCATGATTTCAGCTTCTTTTTTCATCGCTGGACAGTTCTACTCTTGGGCTGCAGCCACAGTGTTTTCCATCTTGCTCTCAGACAGCATCTGCTGAGTTTAGGAGAGAGATTCTCAGATTAAACAAAAGCAAAGTCAGGAGGGTTTCAAGTAACTCACACACTTCAAAGTTGTCTAAATAGCCCAGTCCCATTCAGCTCAGTCTTCTTGCTATTGTTTCCCAAATTACCTACACAACCTACATGAACAGGAGGCACTTAGAGACCCTGAATTAGAAATGTGGAGGCTCAAATTCACACACTCTGACAGACTACCTGTCCCTGTCCCTGTTCCTACTGGCTCAGTTCTCTCAGATGCTCTTGATTTCCTCATAGCCACAAATGGCCTAAATTGGCTAGCTTAAGAAACTATATCTATTGACAACTTTTTATCTATTATAATTAGGGATATTGGTCAGTAATTTTTGTTACTCATGTCTTTACTTGGTTTTGGTATTAGATTTATACTTACTTTATGGAAGGAGTTTGGAAATGTTCCTTCTGTTTCTTATTTTTTTAAATAATTTATAAAGTATTCGTTGTAGTTCTTCTTTGAAAGTCTAATATAATCCTTCTGTAAATCTATCTGGGCCTAGTTTTATTTTAGCCTGAAGGCTGTTATTGCTGTTTCAATCTCCTTATTTATCACGGGTCTATTTAAGTTGTTGATCTCTTCTTGTGACTTTGGAGGTTTAGATGGATCTAGAAATTCATCCATTTCTTTAAGATTTTCTAATTTAATAGAGTATAGGTTTTTCAAGTATTCTCTTAGAATATTCTTAATTTCTAGCATCTGTTGTAATGTTTCCCTGTTCATTTCTGATTCTGTTAATTAATTTAATTAATTTGGGTCTCTTCTCCTCCATTTTTTGGCTAACTATGCTAAGGAAGTCAATCTTGTTTATCTTTACAAAGAACCAGCTATTAGATACATTGGTTCTTAGTTTATATTTCACTAATTTCTGCTCTAACTTTTATTTTTTCATCCTGTCTGCCAAATTTGGATTTGGTTTGCTCTTGTTTTTCTGAATTCTTGAGTTGTATCAATAAGTCATTTCAAATACAGGCACAATAAAAATATCATCCATTAAGAAATTGGCTTTATCACAGTGATGCAGGCATGATTCAACCTATGTAAGCCAGTAAATCATATAGACTTAAAGATGGAAATTATATAATCATCTCAATAAATTGAGAAAAGGATTTAACAAAATCTAACATGCCTTCTTGATAAAAAAAAATCCTAGAGATGGTAAGACTGAAGGGAACATATCTCCACATGATAAAGGCTATATATGAGCCAACACATGTAACTTGAAGCAATCCCATTAAACACAGGAACAAGGCAGGGCTGCCTACTGACCCCGCTCCCTTTCGATATATTGTTTGAAGAATTAGACAGTACCATTATACAAGAGAAGGATTTTAAAGGGATACAAACAGGAAAAGAAGTCAAATTATCCCTGTTTGCAGATGATGGGGTATTAAACATAAGAGATCCAAAAAATTCCATCATAAAACCTCAGAAACGTCCAACTCTTTTGGCCAAGTGGAAGGACATAAAATCAATTTACAAAAGTCAGTCACCAAGTATGCTGAGAAAGAGATCGTGAAAACACTCCCAATCACAATACCGTCAAAAACGTAGGAATAAATGTAACCAAAGAGGTCAAAGACATCTACAAGGAAACCTTTAAATCGCTAAAGATATTGAGAAAGGCAAATAGAAAATGGAACACCGCCGGGCGTTGGTGGCGCACGCCTTTAATCCCAGCACTCGGGAGGCAGAGGCAGGCGGATCTCTGTGAGTTCGAGGCCAGCCTGGGCTACCAAGTGAGTTCCAGGAAAAGGTGCAAAGCTACACAGAGAAACCCTGTCTCGAAAAAAAAAAAAAAAAAAGAAAAGAAAATGGAACACCATCCCATGTTGAATTAACATTGTGAAAATGGCTACCTTACCAAAAGCAATTTACAGATTCCATGTAATGCCTATCAAAATCCCATGACACTCTTTATGTAAGTGGAAAAGAATTCTAAAATTCAAACTGAAGCACAAAAGACTCTGGATAGCCGAAGCAATCCTGAGGGGGGAAAAAAAAAGAAAATAAGAAAACAGTTCTGGAGGGATCATAATACCAGATTTCAAGCTGTATTATATAACTATAATACTAAAAACAATGTGGTACGGACACAAAAATACATGTGTAGATCAATGGGGAAAAAAACTCAAACATGAGTGGACAAAATTGTAGCCATCTGATATTTGACAAAGCTTCCAAAATTACACACTGGAGAAAAGACTGCATCTTCAACCAAGGGTGCTGGGGAAAATGAGTGTCCACATGTAAAAGGATCAAATTTTATCTGTAACCATGCACAAAAATCAGGTCCAGATGGAGGGAGACCTCAATTTAAAGCCTGAAATGCTGAAAATGCTATATGTATATATTAAAAAAAGGTCTAGGCAATACCCTCTAAGATATAGGTGCAGGAAAGGATTTTCCAACTGGGACACCTTGTACTTGGGAATTAAGGTCAACAATTGACAAATGGAAACTCGTAAAACTAAAAGTACAGCAAAAAGAACAATCAACCCAGTGAAGAGGAAGCCCACCAAATGGGAGAGAATCTTTGCCAGCTAGGCATCTGGTAGGGGATTAATATCCAGAATACACAAAGAATTCAAACAACAAAGGATTTAAAAAGGATCAACTTTAAAAATGGGCTCCAGGAGGACACCAGGAGAACATGGCCCCCACAATCAACTAAGCAGGGCTTGGAGGGGTTCACAGAGACAGAAGCGGCAGTCGGGGAACCTGCATGGGTCTGCTGCACCAGGGCTGATTCAGTCCTGTTCTGAATCACACGTGGACAAACTGAGACCCACAGGCTACAAGGAGGTTGCTTGCATTGAGCGGAATCAGAGGAACTTCCTTTGATTTGGGAAATTCCCACTGGAGGCACTCGTAGAAGCCATGCTTAGGTACTGCAGTACATGCACAATGGCTGAAATCCTCACCATGGACTCCATACACACCTAAGCACAGCATTGAGAACCCTGCGCGGTCCTCTGCACCATCAGCTCCTCGTATCCCATCACCCCATCACCAGCTGTGAGGCTGAGGCTTCCCAGTCTTTGCTGGCACAGCTGGGAAAGGGCAGCCCTGGGACCCTGCTCCTCTCTACACACTCAGCGCTGCTGACCTCGGTGCCCCATGAGCACTGTGCTGGTGTGGGAAGAAGTAAGCCAGACCTCTGTCTTCAGGGAGCCCTCTAATCCCAACACTCTGCAGAAGGCCTGGAAATTGAAATGTGGGACACAATCTCCCACAAACCAGGTACTTTGCAGTTGGAGTACTTGCTTATTGCAACTTAGTGGCTCATGAGGCTTAACCTTTACCGGCACTAGACAACTCACTTTTCTTTTTTATTTAAAGCTTTACTGTCCAATTCAGCATCTACTCATCATATATGGCTATGTCAACTTCATTAAAGTGAAATGTTTTAAAAGAATGGGCTACAGATCTGAGCAAAGAGTTCTCAAAAGAAGAAATAAGAATGGTTAAGAAATATCTTTAAAAGTGTTTAACATCCTTAGCAATTAGAGAAGTGTAAATTTACCCCAGCCAGTGGCTAAGGTTAAGAAAACAACTAACAAATGCTAGAGGGGATGTCAGGAAAAGGGAAGCCTCGTTCAACTTTTGGTGGGATGGCAAATTGGTCGAGCTGCTGTGGGAATCAGGGTGGAGAATTCTCAAACTGCAGAAACTAAGTATGGCCAAGCTATAGCACTCCTTGACACATGCGAAGGGCTTGACCTCCTAATCCACAGATACTTGCTGGGCCGTGTCCACTGCTGCTGTGCTCACAAGAGCCAGGAAATCGTAAACATGTTCTTTCAGAAGGAAAGTAGAGCCAGCAATCTTTTCAAAATATGTTGTGGGAAGCTTACATTTATTGGGGGCCATGGAGGCATTTTTCTGTTTGAAGAGGCGTGGGACAGTCTCCAAGAGTTAAGAAATTCAGTCTCCTGAGGAGAGCTTACTATGCGCCTGACTCTGACATTAAAGAGACCCATAAGCCCCAAGCAGACATGATGTTCTGGAACTTTTCACTTACATATCATCTAAAAGGATTTTGGAAAACTGTGTGTAATCTTGTGTGTGTTTTAACTGACATCTCAAATTTTTCTTGACGTTTAATTAGTTGCAGCCCATGGTAAACATTTCAAAACAACTGTCACATCTTGTAAACACCATCAGACATTTTATACGATTTCTTCTTGAACTTGATTTACATTACACTTTCCCCAAAGAATTTTATCTTCGTGGATTTCTTTATGCGTGATATCATTTCTTGCCTCCCTATCATAGTCTCTGCAACAGAAATATATATACTAAAAGGCTCCAAGTAGCAAGGTTTTCTTCAAGATTAAATAATTACTGTGATAATTATTGTGTGAAATTGATCAAAACAACATAGATTAATAATTTACAGAATGTAGTATAAAACTGTTATTGGAAATGTAATCCTTAATGAGATAAACAGCTGTTTTGAAAGAATAGTTAATGTATCCATGGAGCACTGTGATCTACTATAGTAAGACAGTAATTAAGCAGCACTGATTTTGTTTTCATTCATATAGATTTCAGCACTGGGAAATAAATAAGTATATGAGAGTGAACAGCATTTTGTTATCACAGTGTCGCTCGGTTATATGATCGCCTTCAAAACATCCTAAAATTCATGTGCTTGTCCATCATCAGAATTTCTCATGACTTAGCAGCTGCCAAATACACTGGACTCCTTTCTTCCATTTTGTCAAAAACAAAGATTTGGAAAGTATGTGTCTCACAAAAGGGTTTCTTTCCTAGGAATACAATCACTCACTTTCTCAACATTGAACCCAGTCTCTGCATTTCCTCACTGTCAACTGTCAAGCTGGAGGTTTTTGACACAACAGGGCAGTGAACTCTTATCAAATTTGGGGTTGCTGTAAGGTTTGCTTTTATTTTATAAAAAGAAAACAGGTTGTAAAATGTGTGGTGATGAAGGAGAACAGTCTTAGGAAATAATAAACACAGAAGTTTGAAAACACAGAAGTTGATTTCCTTAAAATGAATCCCATATTCCCATGAACTATATGGATATATATATATATATATATATATATATATATATATACACATAAACATTTCAAAACAACTGCCACATCTTGTAAACACCATCAGACATTTTATATCATATATATATATATATATATATATATATATATATATATGACTATGTTCTCAATACACTTAGTGTAATTCCCAGATGGCCAATAAACTGACATCAAAAGTACACTTGATCTTCCAGAATGTTCTCTCCTGCATTTCTTGCCACTATTAAGAGGAGTATTCCTGGGTAGTAAGACTGATGGTCAGTGGTAGCTAAAACCCTGTGACCAAACAGAAAAGGGTGGTTGGTTGAAAACATTTCAGCCAATAATCCAGTTCCCTGTTTTCAGAGTCAGAGATTACAGGGCCACTCTAATTTGCCTTTTGGCCAGCACCAGAACATGTTAAGAGTCAGTCCTCAACCCAAATGTAGTGGTGCATGCCTTTATTCCCAGCACTAGAGAGGCAGAGTCAGGCGCATCTCTGAGTTCGAAGCCACCCTGGTCTACATAGTAAGTTCCAGGACAGCCAGAGCTACATAGTGAGACCTTGTCTCAACAAACACAAACAACAACAAAAAAGTCAGTCCCCCAGTGTTTTCACTCTTCAATGTCTATCATTCCTTCTCAAATCTTCCTAGAGTTCCTGTGTTGTTCTAGATGGTTGTGCATTATAAGAACAGCTTTCCTTGCATACAAACTTGTTTGTATCAGGCATCAAGATCAATTTACCAGTTCACAGCCCTTTCAAGAGTCTTTATCTACAGTTAAGTAAGAGTTAGGATTTTTTTCATGATAAATGAGAAGTCTCCTGCAGTCTACACACACACACACACACACACACACACACACACACACACACCAAGAGATTAATTGTGTTATGGAATAGATATACTAATTTACTTCACAATATGGCTCTTGCTGTCTATGCATGTCCTATATAGACTTCACAATGAAAAATTCAATGAAGAAGTATGTGCACATCATGAATGGTTAAGAGGGGCTAACTCTCACCTATGGCACCCCTTTGTGTTGGTAAGGAGAAGACGGAGTCTACCGTCTTAGCAGTTTGCTTTTCATTTTATGTGATGGTTGTTGTTTTCTATTTTCATGTATTTGAATCTTAAAATGTCAAAACACAAGTTTAAATGTCATGATAAATGTTCTCAACAGTCCACATTTCTTACATATGGAAACATTCTTTTAAGGATCTTAGTACAATGAGCAATTGTTCATTTAATATCAAAATGATAGTGAAATAGACATAAACCAATGTCTAACAGCTCAGTGGGAGATACAATTTCCCAAACTAGAACCAAAGAAAATGATAAAATACCAAGTATTTGATTGATATACATTCCAATGAAAATAATTCATCCCAGCAGGCACTATAGTGGCCTTTGACCCTGTTTGTCACATCAGCCTTCAGTCTCAAATGACAATTTGAAAATATCACTAGCAGAATTCTTTTCTGATTCCAAAATTGAAAGCAGTGTCCCAAGTGGCAGAATGAAATCTACCTCAATCAACTACAGCAGTGCTTCTCAACTTTCCTAACGCTTGAAACCCCGCAATACAGTTCCCCATGTTGTGGTGACCTCAACCACAAAATTAGTTTTCATTTTTACTTCATAACTATAATTTTGCCACTGTTATGAACCATAACATAAATATCTGATATGCAGGATGTCTGCTATGCAATCCCTGTTGAGAACCACTGGTCTACAATGTAACCGCTCCATTTGATGCTATAAAGACTGCCAAGCCTCTAAACATCACAGGTCCTTAACAGCAAAGCCCCTGAAGCACTCCCATGACGCAGACAGTTTTACCTTCACTTGTGCAAGCCTTTTCTTGGGATAAAAGCCTCTAAGGGAAAGCTCTTCCAGCTCAGACTTCAGAAACAAGAGCAAATTGTTGCAGAGACTTTCTTGTTCAGCTAGGATTAATGAGGGAAATGCTCTCCTTTTAGCATAAATCGTGTAACTACAAACTTTGTGGATGCTTGTTTGAAGATGCAGTTAATAACCAAAGGCGGAGCAAAGCACACAGACGTCTCAGAAAAAGGTCCTGTCTGTATTCTTCATAATAACCCTCAGATAGCATCCGACGTTCCTTCTGTTAACATTGAAATAATTGTCATGCAATTGTTCTCTTCCTTTGGCATCTATGCAAGTTAAATTGAGCAATTAAAGGATTTTAAAATTTTTGTTGGCATCTGGTATTATTCATTTCTCATACATTCAAAAATCTGCTGGCTTTTTCTTAACAAATGGAGTTGAGAAAATCCTTAGTTTATCTGAAACAGCTTAATACTTCAATTCTGAAACTGAGGACTCCAGAATTCCGGACTATTTTTAAAAATCCATTAAGCATTGCCTACTTATGTCATGTTCTTGTCAATATCTCTTTAACAATAGAATTGCAAATGGAAGAAGACATGTCATTTAAGTAATTCTTGCCAGGAGGGCTTGAACACATTTTTAAAAAACAATGAAAAATTTATTCATTTATGTGTCAAAGCTATTCTTGGAAGAAACATTTCTTACAAACAGGAAAAAAATGTGACTTGAAGTGGGTAAGTGTTTTGGCACTTGACATGACTATCTTTTAAGGGAGAGTTCATGTCTTGAAGAATTTGATACTTCTACATGGATATTACTAAATATTCCTGAGCAAGTGGCATCATCATGTACAGTGATGAGGAAAGGCATAATTAGATCATGCTGCTGTTTCACGAATGGGCAACATATAAAAAATAAACAACATTGATCAAGAAATGCAATGTAAGCTGAGCAGTGGTGGCACACACCTTTAATCCCAGCACTTGGCAGGCAGAGCCAGGCAGATCTCTGTGAGTTTGAGGCCAGCCTCATCTACAGAGCGAGATCCAGGACAGGCACCAAAACTACACGGAGAAACCCTGTCTTGAAAAAACAGATAGATAGATAGATAGATAGATAGATAGATAGATAGATAGATAGA
>CABHPH010136174.1:10399-21471 GCA_902168325.1 Peromyscus nudipes
AGATAGATAGATAGATAGATAGATAGATAGATAGATAGATAGATAGATAGATAGATAGATAGACAGACAGACACATACATACATACATACATACATACATACATACATACATACATACATGCAATGTAAAAGTCAGGCATGGTGGCATATGCCTATCATCTCCAAGCTCAGCAGATGAAAGCAGGAGAATTGGGAATTTAAAGCAAGCCTGGGCTACATGAGATTCTGTCTCAAGCAAACATGGGCTGGAAATACAGCTCAGTTCATAGAGCACTTGACCAGCACATAAAGCCCTGTAGTTAATCCCCAACACTGCCTAAAACTAGAGTGATGCACGTGCCTGTAATCCTAGGGTTGGAGACAGGAGGGTAAGAAAGTCAGTCATCCTTGGCTACACCGCAAGTTCCAAGCCAATGGGCTACATGAAAGCCTGTCTCAAAGAGAAGGAGGGGGAGAAGGAAAGAAGGAAGGAAGGGAGGGATGGAGGGAAAGAGGGAGGGAGGGGGAAAATGATGCAATCCTGAGAAATGGAAAACAAAGGATATGACTGTGCACTTTACTAAAGGAAATTTTATGAAGAATTGTCAGAGTTGTTAGCTTTTTGGAAATTTGTATCCAGTATAATAATTCATGATGCTACTAAAATCTAGCATGTTTTCTCACTTAGAAATGTCAATTGAATAAAATGACAAAATTAATTAGATATGACCAAGGTAGCGGTTATTTCACAAGGTGAATGAAACATTGGCTATAACTGCAAGGCATTTTACAAGCACATTCTTCAAAACTAAAACTATTAAAAACAAGCCATTGCATAAAAATAGTTAAAGAATTATGCACTTTAGATGTATGTAATTAACTTAGATAATCAACAAATAATTTTTCATGTAAGTACATCCCATGCAAGCATTTTTCTTTTATATCAATACAGATATGCATTAGCAATAAGAAGCCAAATTTAACAGGATCACTTGTATTTTTATTCAATAAATTCAACAATCCCATTCATAATGAGAATGTGTCCCAATCTAGTAGTCACAACAGAGAGCACACACTCAAAGAACTTTGGTATAAATGTATCTCTGAGGAATTCCTTTCTTTGCCCTCTTGGAATTATGAAAGCGATTTAGGGTCACAATGAACATACTGCACGAATGTAGCGAGTTGACTTTAAGGAATTGAAGAGTTTGCTTTAATTGAAAAGCAACACCTCTGTGGAACCATGCTTGAATGAAATGATGGGAAAACTCTGGGGTGAGCAAGACTAGAAGAAACCGCTAGTTTGGGGAGGGCTGAGAAAGTCACTGGCTCCATGCAGAGCAGGGAGGGATAAGGAACAAAAGACAAGAGAAGATGGTTTTGAATGAAGAAGACTTCTTCTATCAAATTGAAAATGCACACAGGGGCACTCAGAGAGAGAGATGCAGAAGGTTATTGGGTGTGTAGATCTGGAACTAGAGAAGAGAGGTCCATCTGTTATGAAGAACTGCTGGTAAAGGTATTGTAGTGATCAGTGGTATAGGCAATACCAAATACGTAACTGCCTCACTGACCGCAAGACCCCATCCCTGACTCCGACTGTTACTGTGTAACTGTGTGCATTAGAGGAAGGTCCTTGTCCAAGCCTGCCTGGCTTTCAAGGATCCTAGTGTGGACCAAGATAACTAGATTTGTTTCTATTCTGCCTGTGGAACAGTGAGGGACTTGAGCCAAAGTAAGGTTGACCACAAGTTTGAAATGAACAAGGGAAAGCCTAGGCTGTGGACTGGAGTTCCTGATCAGATAGGCGCAGAGTAGCAAGCTGAGTTGTCAAGGCCTGGTTAGACCAAGCAGGATCAGATTGAGAGATATCCTCATATGTACTGGGTAGAGTAATGGACTTGTAATGGGCCAGGCCAGAACAAAAAGTGTGTGTCTCTGGGTGTGACTTGAACAGTCCCCAAAAGGAGCAGAACAGAAGTAAAGGGCTCTTGAGATGAGTATGTGGTGGCCTGCTTGCTACATGCGGGCAGCACTTCAGGGTGAGGTTTCAGTTCATGTGGGCTTGCTCAGGGATCAAGTTTCAAGGAGGGAGATTTGTTTTCTGAGATGTGCTTGAATTTGTGGTGACTCCTGCCTCAGTTTCCCATGTGCTGAATTACAGACATGTGCCACCCTGCGCAGCTTAAGGAAGATGTTGTATTGGAAAAATTTTCAGAAATCAGTATGTCTGGGTTGCCATAGAGATATAGGATGTCAAAGTTGCGAAGTATCACCAAGTCAAGTCCTTGGTTTTCAGATGAAGGGTTGAGATGGCTCGCCATTCCTTCATATACACTCACTAACGTCAGTTTAGTGTTAGGCAGCATTTGGGAAGTATAAGGGGCACAGATGATTCAGACAGGGTTCCTTCCTGTAAGCAAGTCATAGAGTTGAGGGTGAGCCACAGGAGACCATTTTAATCACAGCCTAACTCTGAATCTCCAATTGGAGACTACATACTTAGGCCTTCCTCATTCATGAATCAGCCATTTTCCCATTCATTACAGCAGCATGTGTACATATACATATACACATACATGTGTTGCAGGCATACATCACCACAACTAGCTTTTTTAAAACACCCTTTTATCTATTCCACACTGCACAGAAATGCAATCAGTGGGTGGCAGGCATTATTGTCTCAGCTTCTGGACTCCCTGTTGATTTTGACAAAGTACATTTGACTGGGAAGCTTGCACGATTGTTTTCACAGGAAATGGTCATCTTTGCAACCACTCTAGGCTCCCACTCCATCTGCCAAAGCAGTGACAACTTCAGCTGGCAGCCATTGTTAAAAGAACTATTGTCGCTAGACAGTGGTGGCACATGCCTTGGATCCCGCACTCAGGAGGCAGAACCAGGTGAATCTCTGTGAGTTTAAGGCAAGTCTGGTCTACAGAGTGAGTTCCAGGATAGTCAGGGTAGTTACACAGAGAAACCCTACCTTGGAAAAAACAAAAACAATAAACAAACAACAAAGCCATCTGTGTACACAAGAAATGAAATTGTACTGCTAAGTGATACAGAAGTCTTTGGGGGATTATCTCGTTTTTTTTATTGTATGCACATTACTAGGTGGAAACTGAGCCTGGAGTTTGAGGGAGTGAAGGTTTACACCATGATCACACAAGCAAAGAAATTTACTCACTCTCATAGGCTGAGACCAAACAGTAAGGCGGGCAGATGTCTTACCAGGACTGTAGGCCATAGAGGGTAGGGCAAAGCGAGGAAGTGCTTTCTAGAAGTTGCCCACAGGACGGTTACAGGGCTGCTTCTATGGGGTGAGCCGTAGGGTAGTTGGGGGCTACTTACAAGAACTTACCTATAGGGCAGTTATGAGGCTGATTGCAAGAACTTGTAAGGTAATTATGGGGCTGGCTCCAAGGAGTTATCTATAGAGCAGTTACAAGGCTACCCAAGGAATAGTGCACAAAACAGTTGAATTTCCCTTATTTGTCCCTTAGCTGACTCAGCAGACACATGTCACAGGACGGACACGCACTTTTTTATTTTAATATAATTTTTAGTGATTCTTTAGGAATTTCATATCACGCATCTCAATCCCAATCACTTCCCAGTCCATCTGTATCTGCCCTTCACCCTTGTAGTGTCCCCGCACAAAGGAAAACTTAAAAAGAAATAGTAAAAATAAAATACAAAGAAGAAATAAAAAGAAGAATATTAATTAAAAAAACAAAAATAAACAAAAACCCCACTTCGCTCCTCTGTCTTTCCCACCTCTCCATCGCCTTTTCATTCGTCTTAGTGGCCCTGGGAGCTGTGGTGTATCATGCATTAGGCCCTTTCATGCAAACAACTTCACTTGCAAATGTTCTTTGGGACACAGTACTTTTCCACTTAGCCAAGACTCAAAGACAGGGTCAAGGCAAGAGGGAGGCATTTTTAGTTAACAAAGATATTGTTTGGTCCTTTCAGTCCTCCTCTTGGATTTGGAAATTCACCTTAATTGGGGTGTGAGGCTGAAGATTAACCTTCTCTGGCTGCTTTCTGATGACCAGGGATGTAGGGCTGTCCTCCCCATGCACATAGGGGAAATTTTGGAGAGAAGGGTTAATACTGGACTGTGGTGCTGGAGTTTAACCCTCAATGCTGTAGACCCCTGAAAGACTTTGAATTTTTCCTTATGAAAGCCAAAAGGATAAAAGGCAGGATAAAGACCAAGACAGGAATAGGGCCCTGGAAGGGAGTTAACCAAGAAAACCAAGACCAAATATTCGACTTCCACTTGAACCAGTATGAACCCCAATTTTTGCAGTTTTCTAGATTATTGGCCTTTTAAATGATGGCATCAAAGCTCTGCAGTTCCTGCCCAGTTTCCCTGACATAAAAACATCTCCTTGTAGCACTGCACCGACCCCACCTTTGTTGGCTGTTAGCAAATCTAGGGCCAGTTTGTTTTGAAGTACCATCCCTAGCAGACTTTGTGTTCAGCTGTCTTTGTATTCCTTGTGCTGACAAAGTGAGCTTTCTTACGTGTTGGCTTGTAGACAGGGAAAATTTTGTTTGGACTGAGTGCCAAGACCCAAGCCAGACAGCGCCTCTGAGAAAAGTACTGAGACCTAGCTCATTTGCTTCCAGAGACCATCAGACATCGGTTTTTCTTCAAGGGTTTGTGAAGGGGCAGTTGGGTGGGGCAGGTCTCAGATAAAGCAGTGTGCAGAGTCCCTGACAGGTGGTAGAGAGACACAAAATGCCTCCGTTCCACAGAGAAAGTAGACTCAAGGGGGTAAATCAAGCCAAGTAGAGATCAGCAGTACCCTGCGTGGGCAGAGGGTCATGGGAAAGGCTTTGGAACAGGAAATCAAGTCCTCCTATGGCTGTAGCTCCAGTGGAGGGACATTGGAGGAGCCATGTTAGATTTAAGAGTCTGGGTAGAAAGAGGGAAGAAAAAACCCTCTGGTGACATCTAGTCCCAAGCATGAGTTAGCTTCTCTTCTACACTATTTCTTACCATTAGCAGGCTGTACTGTCTGGTTGGAAAAAGAAGGTACTATCATAAAAACCCGTCAGACTTGGAGTTGTGGGACAATGTCTTTTTACATTGTTCACAACTCAAATGGGTTAAATTGTTGTGTTGGTAAAGGTAGCTGTCCCTGACTGTGGTCTTCCAGTCTTTTCATAGTCTAGGTTGCTTGAGAGTTTTAAGAGTTTAAAGGCTATAATGTGGGAACAACTGAAGGTTTTATGGAATATTAGGAGGGGCCCAGAGTAGGAGGTTTTAATACAAATGGGAGCTGGTTGGGTCAATCTTAACCTGAAGAGTACTGGTCCATATTCTGGTATGGATTTACCAAAGTGAGTAAAGATTTGAACTTTTACACTAAAAATAGTGGTGCTTTTATGACTTTTGTCTGAATATGAAATGTGTCATCAATAATAATCCAATTAAAAAGATTTACTGACATAGAGATGAGTCCCTTAGAGATGTGACAGCATAGACCAACAATCTCTGTATGTAGAATTCCTTTCCTTGTTTGCCTGTGTGTTTACATGTGGGTGGAAGTGGACACAGTTTTGTGAGAGAGAATGAATATGTGGATGTGGATGTGGATGTGGATGTGGATGTAGATGTGGATGTGAGGGTACATGTGGGGGCCAGAGGTCAACCTTGGGTGTCATTCCTCAGGAGCTGCCTACCTTCTTTTCCTCAGAAAAGCTCTCTCCCTAGAACCTTGGGCTCACCACTAGACTAGCTGGCCAGTAAGCCCAGGGATCCACCTATCTACACTTCCACAGTGTTGGGGCCACAAGCACGCACCCCACCTACCCACTTTACCTATGGTGTCTGTGATGTCTATTCTTGTCAATTTGACTGCATCCGGAATTAACTAAATCCCGAGTGACTGGGCATATCTGTGAGGAATTTTTTCTGTTTGTTTGTTTGTTTATTTGTTTGGTTGGTTTGGTTTTTCGAGACAGGGTTTCTGTGTATCATTGGCTGTCCTGGAACTCACTCTGTAGACCAGGCTGGCCTTGAACTCAGAAATCTGCCTGCCTCTGCCTCCCAAGTGCTGAGATTAAAAGTGTGTGCCACCACTGCCAGGCAGGACTTTTTTTTCTTAATTAAATCATTTGAAGTGAGAAGGCTGAGTTCTAATCTAGATCTTTTGAGATTGGAAGATCGACCTTTAATCTGGGCCACACCTTCTGCTGGCACCCTATATGAAAGGCATGGGAGAAGGAAGCTTGCTCTCTTTGCCTGCTTGTTCTCACTCTCCCTGGCAAGTCCATTTCATCACTGGCACTAGAGCCTACTTCTTAGGGATTCTAGGATATACTGAAGACCAGCTGAGACATCCAGCCTTGTGGACTGAGCAACTACCGGATTCTTGGACCTTTTTGGACCACATCTTCACTATTCATTTGTCAGTTAAAGGACATTGAGTTTGTTTCCATTTGTTAGCTATAGAGAAACAGTGACCATGGCTGTGCAAGGACCTGTGGAGTAGGATGCCCCTTGGGCATATGCCGAAGGGGTGGTACAGCTGGATTGTTTGGTAGATTTAGTTTTAGCTTTTTGGGGATTCTACACACTGACTTCCAGAGTGCTTACACCAGTTTACACTCCTACCGACAGTAAACGAGGGTTCCTCTTTCTCCACATCCTCACCAGCATTTGTTATGGATGGTTTGGTTAACCTTACCCATTCTGACAGGGGTGAGATGAAATGTCCAAGTTGTTTTAATTTGTATTTCCCTAATTGCTAAGGACAATGCACATGTTTGAGGTATTTAGCTATTTTTATTTCTTCTGTTGAAACTCTCTATCTTCATCCCCAGCCCACTTTTTAATTGAGTTGTTTGTTTCCTTAACTCTTTGTTCTTTGAGTTCCTCCTATATTCTAGATATTGATCCTCTGTCAGATGTGTATCTGACAGAGATTCTCTCCCATTCTGTGGGCTTCCTGTTCACTTTACTGTTTCCTTAGCTGAACAGAAGCTTTTTAGTTTTATAAGGTCCCTGTTCTCAGCTGCTGACCTTGATCCCTGAGCAAATGCAGTCCTGTTCAGAAAGTCCTTTGTAGAGCACTACATATGTTTACTTCTAACAATTTTGATGTTTCAGGTTTCAAATTGAAGTTCTTGGTGCACTTGGATCTAATTTTTGTGCAGGGTGATAGATATGAGTCTAATTCCATTCATCTTCATGTGGTCAGACTGTTTTCTTTCAAGCACCACTTGTTGAATGAAGATGCTGTCCTTTCTCCAGGGTGTTTTTTTTCCTCTTTATCAAATATCAGATGGCTGTAGTTATCAGTACTCATGTTTGGGTCTTCTATTTGGTTCCATTAGCAAACACGTCTGTCTTGATGGCAGTACCATATTGTTTTTGTTCCTATACATCTCTAACATATCTTGACTTCTGGAAGATCAGTCGTTCTTTTTGTTCAGGATTGCTTTGGTTATCCAGAGTGTTTCCTGGTTCCATAGGAATTTTAGAATTTTTTTTCTATTTCTGTGAAGAATGTTATGGGGATTTTGACTGGGATTTTACTGAACCTGTAAATTGCTTTTGGTAGGATTGTCGTTTTTTGCACTATTAATTCTACCAATTCATAAACACAGTGTCTCTTTCCACTTCCTAGTGTCTTTCTTGATCTCGTTCTTCAGACATTTTAAGTTTTATTATAGAGATCTTTCACATCCTTAGCTAGGTTTATTCCAAGATATTTCATTTCTTTGATGCTGTTGTAAATGGGAGTGTGTCCATGATTTTATTCTTGGTGTATTTGTTTTTGATATATAGAAAGCTTATTATTGGTTTTTGTAAGTTGATATCATACCCTGCCAATTTGCTAAAATTGTTGGTGGTTTCTAGAAGTTTTCTGGTGGAATTTGGGGATCCCTTATTGTACAATGTCATCATCTAAAAATTCAGATGCTTTTTAAAGTGACTTGGAATGACAGAAGCTGTTGTATACCCACCAGCAACCAGATGGTGGACTTGGAGGATACTCATGGGCAGTGGTTCTTGCCCAGGTTGTGGGTGTACAGCTTGGTTGGTGCCTTCACGGCCTCCTCCAACAAACTCATCTGGATCAGAGCCATCTAGTGGTCCTTCTGGTGGAGGTGATGGGTCAGAGAGTTCAGGATGTAGTGGATGAGGTAGAGAGCAAGGATCAGGGACTCCAATTACTGGAAGATTTTTAAGCCCTTGGTCATGTCCCTGTTGCTTGAGAAGAGGTTCTTGAGGACTTCCTTCTGACACTCAGGGAGGGGTGTTGGAGAGGTACAGAAGAGAGCAGAGACAAGTGCTTTTAGTATTTGGAGCCCAGCTTCTTCAAGCAGTGCTGTGGTGAGCGTCAGAATCCTTGATGAAGCCCCGGTCTTCCTGGCCTTCATGAGGCAGCAACATACTTTGGCGCTCTGATGTTGCAATGCACACTGGCTTCCCATTCAGCTTATGCTTCTTCAATCTGGCTCATGGCCAGCTGGGCCTGGCTTCTGTCTTCCCTCTGCACCAGCATATTCTCCGCCTTGTTGAACAAGATCTTCACCTGCTTCACGTAACCATAGATACCGAAGCGAATAAAGGGGTTTGGGTGCGTGACTCTCAGTGTTCAAGTTGTTGACCAGCAAGATTGAATGCCTGGCACCGGTCAGACTTGAAATCGCAATGCAGCCCTGCTACACACTACAACTACTGCCCACGGCGTACCTGGTGGGGCTTGAAGGGGAGGCAATCAGCAGACATTAGGGTAAAAAAGGACAAGGCTGTAGCCATGGCCTGGCTTGTCTGTGTTGTCTGTCGTCTCCACCCCCCCAACCCCCGCTCCCCAAGGCAGGCCTCGGAGAGTGTAGTCATGACTCCTGGACTTGATGTTGCAGATGGTGTCTTAGTTGCAATTCTGATGTTGTGATAAAACAGCATGACCAAGCCGGGCGGTGGTGGCGCACGCCTTTAATCCCAGCACTCGGGAGGCAGAGGCAGGCGGATCTTTGTGAGTTCGAGGCCGGCCTGGGCTACAGAGCGAGATCCAGGAAAGGCGCAAAGCTACACAGAGAAACCCTGTCTCGAAAAAAAAAAAAAAAAAAAAAAAAAAAACCCAAAAAAAACAGCATGACCAAAAGCAATGCAGAGAGAAAAGGCTTACACATCTCTGTCACGAAGGGCAGTCAGGGCAGGAACACGGAGACAGAAACCGAAGCGAAGGCTATGGGGAAACGCTGCTTACTGGCCTGCTTTCATGGCTTTCTCAGCCTGCTTTCTTACAGAACACAGGACCACCCAGGGTCACTGGGGAGCATAGATTTTCCCATGATGATTCTGAGTATGAGTCTCTGGTCAGCCATCACCATATTGGTGTCCATGGCCCAGTAGAGGTCATGAAGGCCAAGTTTCCCAAATGTACCAAGTTCACCACCTGCAGGGCCACCTGGGCATGCACGCTGTTTGGGGAGCTGTTGTTCTTGAGTACCTTGTGGTTGGAGAACTAGACGGAGTTGGCAGTTTCCTGCGTGGTCGTCTCAGTGAATGGTTCTTCCCCTTCAGTATGAGAAGGCTGGTGAACTTCCCAAACAGCAGTGTTGGGTGTGGTTGTGCATAGCTACAATCCCCCAACTTGGGAGGCAGAGGCAGGGGGATTAGGATTTCAAAGTCATCCTCAACTACATCTTCTCTCAAAAAAGCAACCCACACAAGAAACAATTCAATATTTAGACCAGGATAAGATAGTTTCTGTCCTAAGGTTACACTATATGTAATTTTGAATATTTAAAATAAGTTTCATGCATGGCCCTAAATTATTTGAGTTTTTATTCCATCATGAGAGATCCACTATTTCCTTGTTTAAAAACTATTATCTGAGCAAAATCCAGCTTCAGAGACAAAGCTGACCCAAAAATTTCCAATAACCAGGTGTGATGGAATTCTAATGATCATCTATGACTCACAATTATCAAAAAAGTACCTAAAAAGTATCTTTTTAGGAAACAATTATGAAAATTAATTTTGTTTGAGTTTATTTGACAATATTTTGTTAATGGTATCTTTTTAAACATATTTACATAAAATAAAATTGTTTTGCTTTAAATTAAATAATTGTAACAGCTGCCCTTATTTTTTTCATAGCTTGTTTCTCAAGGAAATGAGAAGAGTGTTAGGTTCAGTCAAGTTTTGAATGAAGATGACCAGAGAGATGAAGGTAACAATGTCAGGAGGTCCAGGCCAAGCAGAGCTACATAGGAAGTTGGAGGCCAACCTGGACTACATGAGACCCTGTCTGAAAAAGACCAAGAAAGATGGCTAAAGCTCCTGTTATTGTTGCTAGTGGTTTCTCAGGGTGGGGATGTTGTTATTGTTTTGCCTAGCTCAGGCCTTGTTACGTTTAGCTTGAGATGGGAAGCAGCATGAAGTATCTACATGTGGTTATGTCATTTACATGATAGACTAAAGAAGGCTCGCTGCATAATAATATTCTAGACATAAGGAAGAAGATACAAGTACACATGGATTCAACTTCCGGTTATTCAACAGGGATTCTTCGCGCCTGCAATCTCCTAAGCTGTCTTGAAGGAACTGTATTTTCTGTTCCTCAGAGTGTCAGTGCAATATTATCATATTATTTTACTCACTCATCCATAGACTTTTTCTAACAGATGTGTAGTTTTCTGTATGATAATTGCATTTGGTAAAAGTGTGTCTTTGACCCCCCCCCCCCCCCCGACACACACACACCAGCTTGACTTTCCTCTAGTTTCTAGGTTAGTTATTTGGAATACGAATTTTCCATAGAATATGTCATTCTTCTATAAAATAATATGATTTGTCTGTCAGTGGGACAATAAGAATTTCAAGTACAAATTTGCCAATGTAAACCGAATTATGCAGCAGGGGTTCCATACTTGTGTTTCACCTGTAGGAGCGAAGGATGATTCTCACAGTGATTATCAGGGGTAAATCCCCCTGTGTTTCTGGCAAGGAGAACACAAGAGAAGACATTTTGGAATGTGCCAGAGCATTCTGTTCTTAACAGGGATTTCCAGAAAGTCAAACTGTTTTACCAGAGCCCAAGCTATTGATGTTTCAC
>CABHPH010136175.1:0-26093 GCA_902168325.1 Peromyscus nudipes
ATTTTATTTATTTATTTATTTATTTATTTATTTATTTATTTATTTATTTATTTTTTGGTTTTTCGAGACAGGGTTTCTCTGTGTAGCTTTTGCGCCTTTCCTGGAACTCACTTGGTAGCCCAGGCTGGCCTCGAACTCACAGAGATCCGCCTGGCTCTGCCTCCCGAGTGCTGGGATTAAAGGTGTGCACCACCACCACCACCGGCTTGTAATGGTTATATCTTATTCCTTCATACTTTCATGTTGCTGATAAAGGGTGGCAAATAGCAGTGGGTGTGTGTGCTGCTCCTGGCTTTAGTGGTGATGTCCCTGGTGTTTTGGCCTCACTTATGATTCAGCAGCTCTCGTCAGGGTAGGAATGGTTGAATGTCCCGATGAATCCTCACACTGGGACAGCAGAGTATGGGAGGCTCTCCTGTTGTCACTAAGGTCATGAATTATAGTTAATTTTCTGTGTATTAAGTTGCCTTTACCATCCTAGATAGAAGTCCCAGCCATTGACCACTGCACATCTAGACGTTAGTGTCTTATCCAGATTTTTATCTTAAGTATCATGAAAGCTCCAAAGAGGAAACTTCCAGAACTGCACTGTCTGGTTGGTGGCCCCTAACTACAGCCAGGCATTTACCTTTACGTCATTTGAAAACAAATGACAATCAAATTCACAGAATTGATTGGGCTGGCTGTGCTCCAGGACTCTGTAGCCATGCTGTAGAAGTAAGGCTGGGGTCAGTGTGCGTGCAGTGTGCGAATTGTCTTCCTGCAGGTTTGAAGTCACTCTTACTGGTAAAGCCAGCTCTTCCTGGTGCATACAGTGTCTGCCTTCGTGAGTCTGGGATGCTGCACCTTCCTCAGTCCCGATTCGGCTTGTGTCTTCTTATCTGAGTTCTTGATTATAAAACTTTCTCTTAAATTTTAATGTAATGCCTCTTATATATATGCTTAATATTAAAAAAATAATAATGTTCCTAACTGCAGATGTAGCTCAGTAATAGACTGCTTGCTTACTATGTGCAAGGCCTTGGGGCTAAAGAAAGCCCAGTGCCATAATACGTTAAAAATGATTTAAAGTATAGCACAAGCTATACATGGGTAAATTTGAAAATTCCGGTAAGCTGAATACAAGTCGTCTCCTGCTGTCTGTGGGGCAGATGTGTGAGACAAGTCAAAGTTCAAACGCTGTTCCTTCAAGCTCTGGGAAATAGTTCAGGTGTCAGAAGGCCTTTCTGCTTCTTGAAATTCATGATGCTGATTCAGTGAAACCACCTATCCCTGGCTGGTTATCAAGTTTGTGATGAAGTGATGCTGGCCGCTTGTGGACTGCCCAGCTGATTTTTCCTGTCATTCTATCAGTGTTCATGCTGGTATAGATGATGAGACTGACTGTGGGGTCACAGAGACCTCTGTCCACATTGGCTGTGATGACGACATTAACAGGTAATGTCTGTGCGGGCTTACTGTGTGCTAGAAGCTGCACTAAGTAGTTCTCTTGCTAGGGAGACAGAACTGTTTACATACAGGTGATTGTAGCTTGGAACACCAAGTAACCAGCACCCTGATTTCTAGTACAGTGGTGAACATTGTGAAAGCTCCTGGGTTTGGCTGCTCCTGTGGCTGCTTAACCTTTTTGTTTCTGTGTCATTTAGGTTTTCTTCCTTTGCTCCAAATAGTCTTACTGATTGATTACTTTTGACATTGCATTTCCCATGTGCCTTTAAAGAACGAGTCTTCACTGGGCATGGTGATACATGCCTTTAATCTCAGCACTTTGAGTTCTAATCAGTTAGGGTTACAAAATGAGACTCTTGTATGTCTGTCAGCTTTTTAAATTAATTTGCTCATTTTTGTTAAATCCTTTATTTTTTTGTAGGAATTGTTTTATTTATTGTATTTGAAACTAAAGCATGTATGTCCTAAATTTTAATATGACTTTGGCTGAATGCCTTTAATTTTACATGTGGCTTGCTTTCTTTTTCTTTTGAGACAGGGTTTTACTTGGTAGCTATGTAGACCAGGCTGGCCTTGAACTCACAGAGATCTGCCTGCCTCTGCCTCCCGAGTGCTGGGGTTAAAGCATTAACATTAATGCAGTAGCCACCACACCTCGCCTTGTCAGCACATTGTTCTGTGTCCCCCAGTTCAGCTCTTCCCAACCAGTGGACTACAGCTGCAGGTGGCCCTGGCGCATGCTCAGCCCCTTCAGCCCTAGAAAAACCACTGAGCTCGTTTTAGGAAGGGGACATGTCCTTCTCTGTCACCTCAGCTTTGATTGTTGCTCTGTGTTCCCTAAGTACTTACCGTGTAGGCCAAGTTGTGCTTCCGGCTTCTCATACTCAGTGACTGAAGTACATAGCTGTGAACATGGACCTTCTGAAAAGTTGGGTGGACACTGCTTCCTAATCTAAGAATTACCCCCAGACCATAGTCGAGAACTTAGGTAGGAGCCCTGCTCTACCCCCAAAGAGTAGATATATTCCTTTTTTATTCTTTTTTGTTTTTTGAGAATATCACTATGTGTAGGCCAGGCTGACCTGAAACTTATGATCTCTCCACCTCAGCCTCTCATTGCTGGCATTACAGGTGTGCACTCCACACCCAGCTTCCTCTGTTACTCTTTCTTAAATGAAGCTGAAAGAGCAGAGGAGCCTATCGTGGGGGAAGATGAGCAAATAGTAGTTGGAGTTGTTGGTTAAGGGAACAAAGCAGGCTGACGTGTCAAAAATGGTTGAGTTAATGGAAGGGGGACAGGCAAGCGGGGGATTGTAAAAGGGAAAGATGCAAGATAGAGTGAAAAATGTAAGTGATCAAGGAAGGGAGGGAGGGAGTACCATGGCAATAGAAGGGGAATTGCAGTGAGCCCTCGTCAGCAGATCATGGCACTGTATTTAGACTAAGATGGAGCAACACTAGGCTCCCAGAAGAAGCGGAGATATGAAACCCAGCAAGCATCACATACACATGGAAATGTAAGGTTGGCCTGAGCATGGTGCCAGTCCGTAGTGGGGAGGACTCCAGGCTGTTCCTAGACAACTAGAAGCTTTCCTGGGGTGACCTGGGAAGAAATGCTACTGACACCTTCCAGGGTGGGGACAGCTCCCACGCCACTGAGCAACTCCTGCAGACCTAGCTGGCAGGCTTCTTGCTGTTTCCTGAACTGCAGCTATAATTTTGGTCCAAGTGTGTTTTGGATGTAGTAGTTAAAGAAGTAAGTAACTGTACTTAGAACATAAGCACAGTGATTAGACTTCAAGTCCGTCCATTCCAAAGATTTGTTAGAAGCATACTTGTGAGGTTGATAATTAATAGTTGACATAATTGCTGTGCCAACCCTGACCAGGCCAGGGAGGCCAGAGCCTGGCATTTAGCTAAATTAACAAGATACCAACAAGTCAAGTTTCAGATCTAAGGAAACAGGAGAGAGGGGACAGGAATGGACCAAGTAAAAATCAAGTTCAGGAGACAGGAGGTGAGATGGTTCATCTTGGTTCTTAGTATTTATAGCTCATTTCAAAGTGGGGAAATACTTTGACATTTGTAAATATTGACAAGATACCATTAATGGTTCATACCATATAGTCTTTTGGTAAAAGCAGATTTTTCTTTCAGCAGCTTCATATGCATAAATTGATGCATTCATTTGGAATTCAATTTGACATTGTCTTAAGGATTTTAATGATACATTTTATGGTAAGATATAAATGTGTTAAGTAATTTTTTTTTAATGTTTCTTGAGGGAGAGGTATTTCTTTTAAGACCCTGAGGCTAGTTTGTGGAAAGGGAACTTTGGAGTGACCACAGTAAGGAGGAGTTTTGAGTAGTGGCAGTTTTTATGAAAACTCCACAGCTTAGGCTTTCAGAAAAGAGGAACTTGATGTTGGATGAGAAAGCATGTTCCAGTTATGACCTCAAATGTGAATATATGTGGCAGACAGATATGAAGTCACTCAGAAATGCATTTTAAAATCATAATAGAGTGTTCGTTCATCATCATTAGAAGGGCAGAAATATTAAAATCTGGCAATACCTTGTGTTGCATTTGTAGAACTGTTGAATGTTTTGAAGGATGCATGATACCCAGATGCTTAAAGGAACACACACAGGATGTTAATAGTGCTGGTGTTCATGAGAGAAGAGCAAATTAAATGCCCATAGATGCAAATTATATTGTTGTTATGAAATGGAATGTTATGTGTGAGTGAAATGAATGATATTATCAGTTTTGGGCAGTCTCACAAATACAGTGAATTGAAAACAAGCAGATTACAGAATTTCCATATAAAGGTTAAAAGCATGTAAATACTGTAGATTGCTTAGAAACAAATGTGTCTATAAAAATTGACAGCAAGGTCAAGGTAATTAATTCACTTGAGAGATGGGTTGACAGGGTAAACAGATGCTGCTAATGTCCTGTGTCTTTGGGCAGTGGGCTTATGTTATTTCTTTCATTTTTCTTTTTACCTTTTATTTAGATACCGTTTGTTTCCCATTTGAGATCATGTACACACACACATACACACACACACACACACACATACACACACACACACACACACACACACACACACACATACACATGCGTGCGCATTCATGGGTAATAGTGTTAATGTGTTTTCTTCAGCTTGCTCATTCTGTCTTGTAAAATTTAATCCATTGAACTGAGTTGGGAAAAACAGTGTACGGTTTGGAGATGGGATATTCTGAGTTAAAATTCCAGTTTAGCTGCTCTGGCTAGATTAGTTTAGTAACACGTTTAGTAAACCTGGCAGGCACTTAACCTCCCTTCACTTCGTCAGCTGTGGGGTGAGGATCAAGGAAGGCTGCTGTAAGGTTCAGTAGCATGTACAGCTTCATTTTGTTTCAAAAATATCAAAAGGCAAAATGCTAATGAAGTCTCCTGGCCATTATCATTTATTTTTATAGGAAACATTATTATTGGTAAGTAGGCTTCCAAAAGTCACACCTACGAAACAAAAATCATAAGTGAAATACTTATGTATGAAGATTAAAAGGCTTTTACAATTCAGAGAAGGTGTCATTATTTTGTCTGTTTAATAACTTCAAGTGGGCCATTGGCTGACATTCTCAGGACTAGTACTCTGTCCGGTGAGGTCGGTTAGAAAGACGTTCTCCAGCAGTGCTGAGGAAAGAAATCAGGTGTATTGCCTTTCATTCCCAGTGATTCACAGTTACAAAGACTGAATCTGTGGGAGCTTCTTCGAGAGAACTTGAGATCACACTGAGAGCCCCCTTACTTGAGAAAGAGCATGGGAACCTTGTAGCTCCTGGAAGGAGCGTTGGTGTCAGCCCACCCCAGGTTTGGGTTGGAGCTTAACTGTGAAAGCAGACCTTTGGGAGATGTCAGGTCTTGGAGACAGGCCTGTGCCTTGGCAGGTTGGAGGAGGCAGGAAACCATGTGTACAAGCTTACACATAAGGTGAAGGAGGAAGTAGATAGTAGTAGTAATCCTGTTGTCCTAGAGCAGTGGTTCTCAGCCTTCCTAACGCTGAGACCCGTTTACAGCTCCTCATGTTGTGGTGACCCCCAACCATGAAATTATTTTCGTTGTTACTTCATAACTGTAACTTTGCTACTATCTGAGTTTTCCGATGATCTTAGGCGACCCCTGTGAAAGGGTCGCTCAACCCCCAAAGGGGTCACAACCCACAGGTTGAGAACTACTATACTGTTGTCTACTGTGAACAGCCACATACCTGGTCAACAAACAGTCATCTAAGTGGGAACAGGTTTAGAATGAAGTTTTGAATTCTTTTTGTAATGTCAAATACATGTACTTCTAAAATGACATTCTGAAGAGAAATCTTCTTCGTAAGTACAAAGACCACAAAATCTTAGGATGATTCCTTCAAAGGCAATGTATTGATTAATGTTTGTAAGCTAACAGGAGCACAGGAAGTCATCATCTGTACATCCAGGATTATATTAAGAGCAGTAGGCGAGAAAGCATGCAGTTCTTCCTTAGAACAAAACACACTGTGTTCTTTGAAAAGTAAGTCCCCCTTTCCTGGTTTTGTGTAGAGGGACGACAGATAGATCCGTCAGTTCATCCATGACTAGGCAAGGCGAGTACCAAGGTTACCACTCGTAGCACGTCACCTGGGCTGATTTAGCAGGAGGGCTAATTGCAGACTCCTTAGGGACTGGGCCTTGTAAGTCTCAATGCCTAATTGCTCTTGTGTGTCCTGTGGATGCTACTGAGTGGATGAGTTAATTGATATGGTCACTGAGCTTAGGTGGGAGGAAGCATGAGCAGCCAGAAGCTGCCTAGTGCCCATCATCTGCTTTTAGAAGTTTACAGTGTAATTAGGAACATAAAGAACATAGAAAGGATGAAGGTTTAGCTCCTCGTTATAAAAATACTAGAACTGGGTTGAGAGAATGCTTGTTGTGCCAGTTTGAGGACCAGAGTCAGATCCGCAGAAGCCACATAAAAGCCAGATAGGCACGGCAGTTTCTCTGTAGTCCAGCATTTGGGAGGCTGAGATGGGATCCCCAAAGCAAGCTGGCTAGCTGCAGTAAATAAAGTAGAGAGTACATTATATGGTGTTCTTGGACAACCAGTCCAAAAACACATACATATATGTGCACCTGAACACATACATCACACCACACACACACGCACACACACATGAAAATAAATACTAGAAGGTGATGGGTAAGAGCAAAGTTGTTTCTTAATCTGAACATTTCTTGTTGAAGAGGATTTAGGTAGTTAGGTAGCTTTCTTTTACTTTTTGTAATTTTTCCCTTTTTATTAGGATAGGGTATTGGGTAGCCAAAGCCGACTTCAGACTTGCTACGTAGCTGAGGGTAGCTTTGAACTCATTTTCCTGCCTCTACCATTCAAGTGCTGAGACTGCAGACAGCCACCGTCATGCCTGGGCAGTTGTGTTTTAATAAGATTATCTAATCCCCAGAGCCATGGTGAGATTTTTGGGAATTCTCCAGTCAGACACTAAACTAATGCTTCTTCCTCCCCTGGTGTCTGGGCTGAACGAGGCAAGACTGTTGAGCAGGGACATTCTGAACCTCTTAACCCGAGAGTGTGGTCTCAGGCTTCGTAAGCCTGCAGTTGTCCTGGAAACCCTTTGGAGCTCCCTTTGAGTTTCCTCAGCAGAGTGCTCCTGGGTTAACAGAGCTCAGGTGTCAGTCTGGAGTGCTAGTTGGCCCCTGGTGATTATTTTATTCTCTAGCCCCAGAGCGCCGTTAGGTTCCCTGTGTTTTCTTTACGTTCCCCAGCCCTCTACCATGCATTTGGGAGTTGTGCTCTTTCTTGTATTGCTCTTCTGACATGCTGTGCTGTGTAACTCACATGCTTGTGTCCACTTTTCCAGAATGTAGACAAGGTAACCCATAAACTTACTCAGATTGACGGTTCCAGATGCACAGTACTTCTGAGCCAACTTACTGCTCCTTCCCTGATGTTTACTACCACTTGGTTATTAGTGAATTTTCAAAATTGCTTATGCTGACCCTGGACTTATTATCCAGCACTGCAGCAGGAAAAAATGGGGGTGGGGGGGGGGGGTGGGAAGAGATTCCATTGTACTGGTGCTGCTGCAAGGCTATATTTTCTATTCTGTATTTCTATATTTTCTATTTTGCCAGTCTCTTTGTTTGATTTTGATGATTTTTGTTGTCTCAGTTAGGTTTCTGTTGCTGTGAAAAAGACACTGTGACCAAATCCAACTTAAGGCGGAAAGGGCTTACATATCCTGGTCAGTCCATCACTGAGGGAAGCCAAGGTACAAACTCAAGCAGGGCAGGAATCTGGAGGCAGGTGCTGATGCAGAGGCCATGCAGGAGTGCTGCTTACTGGCTTGTTCTCCATGGCTTGCTCGGCCTGCTTTCTTACAACACCGGGGACCACCAGCCCAGGGGCGGCATTGCCCACAGTGAACTGAGCCCTCCCACATCCATCATTGATCAAGGAAATGCCCCACAGACATGCCTAAAGCATGTTTGATGAAAGCACTTTCTCAGTGGAGGTTCCTTTTCCCAGATAACTCTAGCTTCTGTCAGGTCGACCAAAAGCTAGCCAGGACCTCATTAATTCATTTTTTTTTTAAGATTTACTTTATATTTTTATGTTTATGTATGTGTATGCCATTGGTGTGTGGGTGCCCTCAAAAGCCAGAAAAGGGTGTTGGGTCCCCTGGAGCTAGAAGTACAGGTCGTTTTGAGCTGCCGGGATGGGTGCTGGGAGCCAAGCTCTGGAAGAGCAAAAAGCGCTGTAAACCATCTAGATATCTCTGTATCGCCCATAAGTTGACTTTGGAGTCTGGTTGAATCCCAGCTGGCTGTCAGGTGGGGGCTACTCTCTTGCATTTATTCTTGCACATGTGCTTGAAATCCTTTCTGTCTGTCTAGTTCATTAATGTCTATGTTAAGGCATTTTATTTTGTTTGCAGAACACAGTCATGACCATGCTCTTCTCTGCAGCTCAGCATGTAAGACTCTATGGAGGTCAGTTCTCTAGAAGTGATTTCTGCATGTGGTAACAGCAGTATAAGGCGTAGACTTTTATATATGCATAAGCACATTCATGTGTAGATGTGCATAGATAGTAGATAATAATTTTATGGGTGAAATTGTAATTTTACATGGAACTGAACAGAGGTGTCCAGCTTAAGCCCTGCCTGTGTCATTCTGTGTTTTCTTTTTTGAGATAAGACCCCATGGTGCTGGCCTGGCTGGCCTGCAGCTCACTAAACAGAGCAGACTGGCCCCAGAATTGTGGCAGTGCTCCTGCCTGGGCGCCACTACACTTGGACGCTTTTGTATCTAGTCTCCTAGCTCCAGGTGAGTATTTTAGACAGGGACATGCCCTCATGCTAATCTCTCTCCTGGTTTCATATAAGCCCCCTCTCCCTTCTTTTTGTGGCTTCTAGACCAACTGTCTCAACTTGAGCCACCAGGCAGAGCCTGTGATTTCTCCCCTGGTCTGTCTCACTGCAGAATCCTTGTGAAGCCCGGGGCCTCTTACTTTCAACTTCTGGAGAGACCAGCTGCTGTCTTAGTGGCATGAATTAATTCTCAAGCACCTGGGCGGCCTTTAGTGTAGTTCCATTTTTCAGAGTCTGGCATTTGTATGAGACCTTTTCCTGTGTTGACACAGCCTTTCCCTAATCTGTACCTTTCTGTAGACTTGGGATTTGGGGGGGAGAGACTTGGAGGAAGGTAGAAAGGATGTAAACCATCTTTTGTGGGGAGTGGGTGATAGATGCTCATGTGTGGGTCTGTGTGCCAGTGCACATATGCGGAGGCCAGAGGACGTGTGTCCTGCTCTTTCATCCTCTGCCTTCAAGTCTTGGACACTGAGTCACTGGACTGGAGTTGGACTGGTGGCCAGCAAGCCCCAGCAGTCCACCTGTCTACCTCCCACAGTGCTGGGTTACAGGTTCATGGGCCACCACGAACAACTTTTCTGGGGATTCGAACTCAGATCCATATGTTTGTACATACCTGCTGAGCCAGCTCCTCAGTCTTAAATCATTCTTGGCATTTCGTCACTTAAAAAAAAAAAAAAAAAAAAAAAAAAGACAACTTCTTACCCACATTAAATTCTGTCTGTTCTGAAGACAAGCTTTTGTGGCTTAGTTTCCTAACCTAACCATTTGCTTATATACATTGATTTTATGCTCACTGTACTGTCTGGTAGATTTTTCACTCTGTGTCTTAGTCTTCCAAATCATTTGTAGGCCATTCCTACTTGTGATCCCACCTCGACAGCCGGTGGGGTAACTAGCTGCTGACCTTGGCTGCCGGTGGGGTAACTAGCTGCTGACGTCAGCAGCCAGTGGGGTAACTAGCTGCTGGCCGCAAAAACAGCACTGCATATCCCAGCCGTGGCTCTTCTGCAAGCTCACCTTGACGGGGTGTCTAGATTCAGGACATCTACACACAGGAGGGTTGAGTCAGGTGATCTTTTAGAGCTCGCCATCCCTCTTAGTTTGGGAGCCTCTAGGAGCCTCCCCTTTGCCCATGTCTTGAGCCAACCTCTCATTGTTCAGTTGCTCTGCTGTTTTCAGTGCCTTCTTTGCCCTCGGCTCTAAGTGTGGACTGGCTCAGGTCACTTCCACACAGCCAGAGACATAAACAGACAGGAGTCGCTCCATCTGGAGTGTTAAGAAGGCAGTCCTTATCCTGATTAGGTATATAAAGTGGCTCTGCCTCCAGAGAGGTCCCAAACAGCTGTCCCGGACTTGGGCAACTCAGAATTCCTGATGCTTCTCTGAAAGGCCCAGGAAAAGTCTCATTACAGTGGCCCTGATTGGACCAAGGTCTGTGCTCCCGGACCTCTGGGTGATCTAGACACTGGTGGTGGCCACTGAAGTGCAGCTACATAAGATGAGCACAAGGGGGCACCCTTCTCCAGATTTTCATCAAAGCAGAAAAAGGAACAAAGAACTTGGTTGGCAGGAGCCTGTGCTGTGCAGGTACCCACCAGGAAGATGAGTGGTCCTTGTTCCCAAGTGTGCTGAGCTGTTGTAAAGGGCAGGAAGTGCTGACAGAGATGCCAGGCTGCGGTTCTGTGAGCACACTCCAGAGTTCCTCTGTCATGTCTATGAACATTTTCCTCATGTAACCCACAGCAGTATATGGAAGACAGACATTTTATTACTGGAGGCATAGATGACAGGTGAAAACATAAATAAAATTAAATTTTAAAAAGAGAAAAGAAATGACTGTGTCCTTGTAGAAAAGCTGAGATGAGTGTAGCTTGCTGTCTGAACCTGAAGGATTTCAAAGCAGCCAGTTCAATCTGTTTTGGCCATCCCTCCGCCCCATTCATTCTTGAAGGAGTGGTTCAGTGGTCTCTTTTCTCCCCTTTGGTTTCCTCTTCATCTTGGAAAAGGAGTTAGGACTCCTTCAGTAGTTTCTGGTTGGAAAAAGCTTTATAAAAATGCATGCTGCTTAGTGGGCAGAATATAAAATATTGCTGCTGCCCGGTCTCCTGTGCAATTAGAAGCACATTGTCACTGGCTTCTTTCTTTATCCTTCCATGTGACTGTTGCCGTGCAGTAGTCCAGTACTAATGACCTGATGACCACCTTGCAGAGGGTTTGGGTCTGTGGGTTCAAGTGCAGAGCCCTCATCCCGTTGTTCTCCTCCAGTGCTGTATCTGAATCCTCTTTGTTATTGGACTCTGGAATGGCTGGAAGAAATCAGATGTGCTTTGAAAAGCAAAGGTGAATCACCATCTCCTAGGGCTAGGCTGGAGGGGAAGCAGGAACAGTTTCTCTTAGGTTGCCACAGAAGCAGCAATTAGTAGGTCTGTTGCATGATAGTTGTCTTTCTTCAAAGCCATAAGCCTTCAGTTTTTCAAAAACAACTACTAACTTCTCACTTTCTAGTGATTGATAGAATTGGTCTCTTATTTATATATGTTTTGTTAACTGATACTGGAATTGTACTTCAAAGCTGTCTTAAACCATACCTGACCATCACTTGTTTAGTAATTAATTTATGCTGGATATTGAGTGTGCCACATTTATTTTCTTAAGTTTCACAGTAAACTTTAGTGATTCATTTATTGTCATTTGTGGAAGAAAAAAATGAGACAGGAAGATTTGCTTTCCCAGCAAATTGCACTATTTTGTCCATCCTTTATTAGCTACCTGCAAGAATATAGTGCTGAACTTCGTATGGGCAGCTAGGCTCAATGTGTACTTGCATATGTGCTCACAGGTGTGTTTTGTACACACAAACACAAACACACACACACACACAACACACACACACAAAATCTGACTAGGCACAAGGTACTCCCAACACCGTTCTCAGCCTGAAACATCTTTGTTTGCAGGTAATACAACTTGGACTTACTCAGATCTTTCAAAAGTGCTCTTTAGAGAAATTGTGTTCCCTAGTTTTGAGTTTGGTATTTCAAAGTCATATATGTGTATAATTTTTGATATATCCCCAGGTTTGTTTTTGGATGACAGACTGGAAATGCAGCCCTTACACTAAACAGGACTGTACTTGGCATGAAATATGTTAACGTCATTCCATGATATGTAAGTGTCCTTTAGTGCAGTGGCGCCCAGGCAGGAGGACTGCCATGAATCTGGGGCCAGTCTGATCTGTTTAATGAGCTGTAGGCCAGCCAGGCCAGCACCATGGGATCTTACCTCAAAAAAGAAAACAAACAAACAAACAAACAAAAAAACAACCCAAAAGGTGGTTGTTTGTAGCAAACTCAGAAATAATGTGAAGCCCCAGGTGTAGAATTCTAACTTATGTAAAAATTGTTCTAAGACCCACACAATCATTACCAAATTAAAAATTTGATGTGTATCACCTCCAAATAGCTCTTATCTTCATGTGTGTGTAGACATTTTATGTATCTTAGTTTCCATATTCTCTACTGTGCCTGCTGGTTTTTAGATTCTGAAATCAGGGTGTGGACCTGTGCAAAAGAAGCTGAGCATTTAGACCCATTCACTCCTTGCTTTTTTTACATAGTCAAAGGCCTCATGATGGTGTCTTGCTTAGAGTACCTGGTTCATGTCTGTTGTCCTGGAGAAGTTATTAATAGTGTCCTTTCACTCTTAAAAATTCTGCTTTGGCTGATGAATTCTGTGTGATCACACTTGTTAGGACTGATATATTTTGGATTTAGTGTAAAAAAAAAAAACTTTTAAAAAAATATTTGCTTATTGTGTGTTCCACAGTGCATCTGTGGAGATCAGAGGACAACTTACTAGAGTCAGATCTGTCTTTCTGGGGGGGCCTAGGGACAGGTCATTAGGCTTAGCAGCACATACCCTTTGATGCCTCAAGCACATTTTGGCTGTACTAATTGTCTTAACTCTTAGAAGGCATTTCCTATTTTTATTTCTATTCATTACTACCTTTTACATATTTTAAATCATCCTTTAGACATAAGTCAATATTAAAATGTTATCCATCGCTGGGCAGTGGTGGTGCACGCCTTTAATCCCAGCACTCGGGAGGCAGAGCCAGGCAGATCTCTGTGAGCTCAAGGCCAGCCTAGGCTACAAAGTGAGTTCCAGGACAGGCTTCAAAGCTACACAGAGAAAACCCTGTCTTGAAAAACCAAAAAAAGAAAAAAAAAGTTATCTATCATATTTCAACTTAAGATGTAGATTCCATAAATTCTTAGAGACTGAGACTTAATTCTTTTTTGTCTCTAAGCAAAAAGTTACTGATGAAGAACTTGTAGGATGGGTCTTAGGAAGTATTCTGGCTTTCTAATATTGGAATTCGGTCTCCTCCATGAACAGTATAGGAACCTCCCAGGGAAGGGACCTGGATTGAGCTTGGGCTGAGGATATCCTGTCTTTCCACTACTATCGACTGAGCCTCCATTTGGAAAAGAATCCGTTCAGCATGTCTGCTTGCCCAGTGACACCACTTGGGCTGGTAGGACCCTTGGCTGAAGTTCCCCCCTGAGGCCATATAGCTGCTAAATGCCAAGGCCGAGGTAGCCTGGGGGCACCCTGGTGTGGCTGCCGTGGCCACCAGCAGTGTCCCAGAGCTAGAATTGTGTGGGACAGAACAGTTAGACAATAATTTGAGAGTTAGACAAAGACTTCTTGGAGTTGAAGACATTATGAGCACGTTTAGCTGACGGAGTGGTGTTTCTCCAGAAGTTGGTTCTCTTTCTTGGCAGTAGTATAATTATAGACAGCCAGGCATATCCCGTAACCATCAGTCAGGTATGAGCCCAAGGACGGAAGAATGACCTGTTGTAGAATTTGAGTTACAGAATCTGGTCTGTACTCTGATAGGCTGATTGCAGTCCCCGATAAAGTGAATCTTTTTACTTGGCCAGATTTAACCCCAGCCAAGTGCCTCCAGGTTAGGGGAAGTGAGGACATGCTAACTGTTGCTACATGTAATGAAGCTTCAGGCCCTCAGTGCTCAACTCCTTTGATAATGAGAAAATGCCATTTCGTTCCACTCTTCAGAGTAGGAGATTGCAGTTGAGGGGTATAAGGCATACTTTAGGCAAACTAGATTCAGATATTCTATACATTTTAAACCACTAGGGCACTGGTCCCTGCCTGTCATCTGGTGGCATCCCATAAGTGTGGGTTTTTTAGGAGACAGTAATTTGGGGTCAAGTGTGATCCAGCTACAGCACAATCCCCAGTGTCTTCTCTTTTGTTTCCTACCAAAATATGTAATTTGAGGGTTTTGTTTTTAAATTAATATCAATTCTTCATTGACAAGTTTAGCTAATCCACTTTTATTTTATTTCACTGGTGAATTTCAAGAATAGTGCACGCCTGCCACAGAGATCATAGCAGTGGAAATACTAAAGTAGGACTGGGGTGTGTCTCCCCGGGTCAAGTGCTCACCATGGAAACTGGAGGACTTGAGTTCAGACTAAGAACCCATGTCAGGCTGGATGCAATATGTGCATCTGTAGTGCCCCAGAGAGCTGCCTGTGGGATGAGAGCTGCAGGCAGGGGGATGTCTGGAAGCTTGCAGGCAGCCTAGCCTAGCACACGTACACACTGGCCAACACGAGACCCTCTCAAACAAGATGGAAAGCGAGGATAAATCTAGAGTTTGTTCTTTGACCACACACACACACACACTGTGACATGCACGTGCCCACACTCCCAACACACCAAGATTTTTTTAATCAGAACCATTAAGTAAAATGAAGTCTCGCCATCTCTGCAGCCACTTCGCTGGCATGACGTGAGCAGCATGCACCGCCTTTTCCTTTGTTTTATGAACGTGGCATTGGATGCATTGTTCGTTTGGTTCAGTGCAATAGATAGATATTGAGCTCTTGCTCACACAGTGTCAAGAGGCAGGAAACACTCAGTGTATAATCTCTACCCTTGGGCAATGTATCACATTCTGTTCTGACACATATTCCAATTCATTACTGTAGTTAATCCCCTTATCAGGATGCCAGGGCTTTCTAGTTCATAATGTTGCAAAGCCCAAACAAGGTGCTGTTTGTTCAAGCTCTTAGGTAAGCACGGGGCGCTGAGATCGGATCACAGTGCGTACTACCAGCTGCTATCAGTGAACCTAATTTGTGTAGAAAGAAAGGTTTGCCTACGTTTGAATTATTTCAGTAGGTTTCATAGTTCGTTAAAACACTTGGTTTCTCTTACTGTATGTGTTTCTTTTAGATGTAACATAACCTAAAACTCTTTGCCTGAGCAGCCTCAGTTTTTAAAGGTTTTGATGGATTGGAGATGTAGCTCAGTGACATTCGACACACGGGGCTTAGGAGGAGAACACCAGTGCTCATTAGTTGTTTTTTTTTTTTTTTTTTTTTTTAAGCAATACTTCTCTTCCATATTCTTGCCTATATCTGATCAATGAGAATAAACCATAAATTGCATTCAGTTAACACATTAACATTTCTTTTGCTTTATGTGCCCTTTTGCTACTGTGACTGTTTTATCAATTGATTAGTTACAGGCAAGAGATTTTAAGTCAGCCACAAATATAAAGCTCCTCTTTGTTAGGAAGACCACACACAATTCTCAGAAAGTTGTACTCAAATTTGATCACATAATTCCCAACTGGCCTCTAAGAAAGTGAGTGCTGTGGCCTTGCGTGAACAACGGTGGCATGTGACCAAACCTCGGTTTGTTTCCATGTGGACGGAGAGTGGCTTGATTAAAGTCGGCTGGCCCCAAATGATCCCTGTGCCATGCTGAACTGGATCTGGATTAAAGTCTGCCTGCTTTCTGTCTTCTTCCAAATGTTAGGGAACTGTTGAAATGAGTGAGCTTGGGAGAGTTCATGTCCAAATCCATTTTTAATACCCCCACCTTATGTTTTCATAGGGCTGCATGCTTTTCAGAATGCTTTTATCTATAATATTTGATCTGTCCAGTCTGTTTTTAGCTTCTATATTTCAAAGGCCAGTAATGGTTAGGTTGGAAGTGATACCTATTAGGATAGTGACTTTGAAATCATTTCCAGGTGTTTTCAACAGACTGCATCTGAACGTGAAACTTCAAACTTCGTTTCCTATAAAGAAAAGCTTCCGCTTGAATCATCCTAGACATGAGCAGCCCTTGAGAGCGTGGGGTTTGTTATTGTTCACCCTCTTCTATTTTTAGTGAATGGCTTTAACTGACTGCAGTATGGCCGGTGTGTAGTATGTGTAGGAAAACCTGAGTACATAGCTGAGGAAGAAGACGGAGCAAAGAAAACCTCCTTGAGTGACTGAAGAGACACAGTCTGCTCCCCAATTTGGAGTACAAACTATGATGGAAAAGCAAGGGAATCGGAGCATAGAATAATACTCAAGTTGTAGGCAGTCGGAAACTGATACTGAGATTTTTTTACAGTAGCCACTTGGACTTTAGGTGTAGCTTAGGTTTTGTTGCTAAGGTTTAAACCCAGAGCTTTATACATGGTAAACTCAAGCTCTGCCACTGAGCTACACCCAGGCCTTATCCAATGCTAAATATGTCATGGACATAGGAAATATAATAAACACATCTCTGTACATGCATAAAATATATTGTACACGTAGTATGTATGTATATGTATAGTGATTCTTGCATGCATGTAAGCCATGCCTATTGTTGCTTATGTTACTGAAGACATGGGGGAAACACTATTTGGACAAGAGTTCTGTTCTGATCCTGCTTGCCAAGCCTTTCTCGTTTATACCATACAGATGACCACAAGACCATCTGATAAATGGCCAAGAATCTATAGGAAATCTGTAGTCTTCTCTCCTTTTTTGATAGAAAATAAAAACTTGAACAGTCACGTAATACTGAACACAAACTCCTCACCACTGATACTTGAGAAAGATAACCAACTTCACCTCCCAGGCAAAGAGGCCCATGTGAGCCAGACCTGTGGGAAATGAGAGAAAGCTTGGAAAGAGATTAGTCAGTCAGTTTAGGAGGGCATTGCATCAGTTAAAATCGGAGTGTATAGTCAGGAAAGAGGGTCCATCAAGAAGAGAGCCAGTGACGAGGCTACAACCATGGCCCAAGCTCACCCTGTTCTGTTAGCAGCCTTTGCAGCATGGTTGCAGTAAGACATTTGCACCATCGCCCTGAGAACAGAAACAATTGCTGCCTACAAAAGTCTTCAAGGAACATGATTGTTCCTATTAGAGTTCAAGGATTTTATACAGTAGACAGCAAGAACTGAACCTTCAGGCTGAGGTTTTAGAGAAGGGAGACTCAATTCAGTTTCTGAGCTGCTGACTAGCTGACATTACAGGCAGAAGCCACCTTGAGGCATTTCTCTCCTGAAAGATGTGATCCCATGGGATTATAATGGAGCTGACAGATTTCTCCAGCCTATGGATATGGTAGCCATCCCAAACCAGTTATAACATGACCCTTACATGCCTGTGCTGATGCTGGTGTGAAGCCCAGCATGCTCCAAATGCATAAAGATGAAGCACACTCAGTTCTGTGTATTACCTAGTGCTTGAAGATGAGTCACTCTGCCGCCACCGGCTTACCTGATCAGGTACTAGACTTTGAATTGTCATTTTAGCATGTACACCTACTTAGTTAGAAGTTAACTGTGTTGTGACAGTGGGGACTAGCTGTGTCTTCAGGCTTGCCTCCTCTCAGTCCTATCAAGAGGTCAGGGCTCTAGATCTGTGTAAGTTCCCTCCATGTTGTTTAGACAGTGTCAGAAGCCCCATGACGTACACTTCTCAGAACGTACACATTACTAAGGAAAGACAGTGGTCGCACAGCATCGGGAGGCATTCAGGGGACCACTGCAGTTGGCAGCAAAGCCTGCCTCAGTCACACAAGAGGAGGCGAGGATTCTAGAGGTTGTAGATCCGAAGTGGACACGGAAATTGCAGAACCAAGCCACAGACTGCAGCCTCTCAACAGCTGGAGCCACAAGCTGCGCTCTGGAGAAATCTGATTGGCCCTGCGGGGAAAGAAAGGGGAGGCTGTCAGTTCTCAGGAGCCAGTTGCTAACTTTCACAAAATTTGCCAGCCAGTTGTTAAACTTGGCTATTTTTAAAGACTAAATTATGCACATTTATTTAATTTCCCCCCCCTGAAACACAGTCTGTCTCAGGCCCAGGCTGGTCTAAACTTACAGCAGTCAGTCTAACTTCCTTGGCCTTCTGAGTGCTGCGATTACTGCAAAATTATATTAAACTCATTAAATTCTATTAGAAACAAAGGCATTAAATGGATCAGACATAGGTGGCTGCTTCTGACCGTAGCAAAACTCCATGACACCAGAGCACCCAGAGTCTGGAAACAATTTGCTTGACGAGGGGTTTCAGCCCCGGCAGGATCTGTTCTGCCCGCCGCCGCTTGCAGTGAAGGCACATGCCTGTGCCTGCACATGAGTAGACTGAGGAGGTGGGCTTTCCTAGAGAGATGCTATGTTGTTTCACTGACCTTTCTCCCTGTTGCCCTTTGACCTCTGACCCCCCCTTTTAAGATATTAGTTAAAAGTGGGAAGGAGACTGCCTAGAGGAATTTAAAAATGGGCAAAAGTAGGAATTGCGCATATCAAAGCTTCCAGATACAGATGTGATGGAGAACCATGGCGCCTGTACCCTGCTATGGAGGAAGACAGAGCTGTCAGCTGTCTGTTTCCCTAGGAATTGCATACAGCTACCTCCTAGAAAGGAAAAGTAGCAAAGGCCAAAGCTGCAGCGACTGTAAACACTGCAGCTGATATTGCAGGCCTACTGAGGGTGATTGCCTTTCTTTAAGACAGCGTCTCACCATGGAGCCCAGGCTGTCCTGGAACTCACTACGTAGACCAAGCTACCCTTGAACTCAGAGATCTGCCTGCCTCTGCCTCCCAAGTGCTGGGTTAAAGGCGTGCAGCATCATACCCAGCATGGCCTATATTCTTTGGTGTTCTCATTTATATGGTGAAGCTATCCAGCTTTTGTTAAGTACTTTAAATTATTTTTTTCAGTTTTTTGACTCATCTTTTTTGTATTTTGTTGCTTTTGCCAGAGAGGTGGAAAAAAAATGAATGGATAGGGCTGGAGACAGAACTGTGTGACAGAGCCTTGTCTAGAATGCAGTTTCTGGATATGGTCTACAGCATGAGAAAGGAGAGAGGGAGGAGGCATGGGATAGAGAGAGAGGAGGTTATGAGTAAAGTCAACTTTCCTTTCATTCTTTTAAAGATTTACAAGCTTGCTAATGTTTTGTAGCCTTTCTCTTTTTCTTTCTTTCTTTTTTTGCTGTGTTTCTCTTAAGAAAACTGTAGCTGTCATGTTGAACAGCCGCACAGGTAATGTTACCGCTCAGCCTACCTGCGTGTTTATCTTCCCTTATGGAGTCCAGGTCCATATTTTAGTTTTTGAAAACGGGCTCTACCCACAGAATCGAGCAGTGGGGTTCACCCTGTGGCTGTGCTGTGAACTGTCTTCTGGGGGTTAAGTACGCGCTGCGAGTTCATGTGCAGCGAGTTCGTCTTGGCAGAAAAGGCCCACCATAGTGGACATAACAGGCAGATTTCATTTGCTTCTGTTAACACAGTGGGGGAAAGAAAGTCTCCTTACTTATTAGGTAAGCAATAAACTGCTCATTCATCCCACTCTCTAAGCTCTCTTCTCTGAGTGTTGAGATAAGAAACTGGCTGATTCTTCCGTTTCCATGACACATGCTTTTGCTGTAGATGGATGGCTTCATGCCACTCAGCCTGTAGCCCACTTGTCGGCAGCAGAGGAGTTCCTCGTCTTTCTAACTGTTTAGTTAGCTAGCACTGGGGTTCCAAATGTGAGATGTCATTCCCCGGATGGCCTGAGGCCGGCATGCTAGAGAAGCAGTTGAATCTGCTAGACTTCTGCAGATCTCTCTGTACTGGCTGGGCCACTCTGCTTGTCCGTTGGGAATGTGGGTTTAGTCTGTTCCTCTGGTTTGTCCCTTCAAGAAGGTAGAGCTGGACCCTGATTGACAGTGAAATGTGATTTAAGGGAAGTAGGAAGAACTGAGGCCCTCTGGAGAAGATTGATGATAAGGATTAACCCTCAGCTCTACCAGGAAACCGAGTTTCGGACTCATTCCTCCTGCCTGGCTTTTGCTTTCCCATGGATAGTGATGCTCTTGAAGCTGGTCAGTTAGCACTTGTAAGTCCCTGAGGGTGAGCGTGTGCCACCGTCTAGTTTGGTTGACCTACACTGTGCTTCTGTGGCTCCCTGTGGGTACCTTAGTGCTGTTGGCTGATCCTCTGTGTCTTACTACAAATTAGTCTGAGATAAGACACTTAGAACTTGTATGATCTTCGAAGGTGATGACGTACTTCAGTGGAAAAGAATTCTGAACCACTGATTATAATCTAGTGTAGTCAGAGTGGGTCACTTTCTTCCACACTGTTTTAGTATGCTGTCCATCTTTTCCCACATCTGGAGTCGGAATACCAAAGATGTAAATGGCTGTCATGGAAACAGAGACATGACTAACCCCGTCAGTGAGCCCCCACTAATGTGTGCTGCTCGGGTGTTATGCTCTAGGGCTTGCTAGATAACCTGGCGGGATTCTACTGGGCAGCACTTTGTACTTTTTAGGGAATCCTATGCTTGGTTTTGTTTCAATGTTGGCTGCAATAACTCCCCAAGAAATGTAACAGCTGCCAGCTGACCCTCTTCACAAACAGAGAACACAAGGACCTATTGTAAACCCAGAATGATTCTCAGAAGACATTCAGCTCTGCAGAGCCACGGGACACATTCTCTGCACATCCAGAGCCTTTGTTATTATTACTTTTCGTCAAGCTCCGTCCATCAGATTCGGGGAGGGTGTCATCAAACCTGTTCTCAGCTGGCCTCTGCTCCTGTCTGGAGAGCAGGGACAAAGGAGCTGGTGACTTAGTAATGAAAGCCACCCAAAGTGGTATCCTGACACCGCCTGCTAAGAAGACAAGTATTTCCCCCAAAATAAGACTAACTCTCCAAAAAAGCAAGTGAAACCTGCCTGCCTGCTTAAAAAAAAAAAAAGTAACAGATTACTGCCAAGTTTATTTCTATCCTGTGTGCATGAGTAGCAACCTTTCCTCCTCCCACAGTTGAGAGTCCTACTTTCTGCTTTTGACCATATAGCTAAGGGCCCCTGTCATTAATGCTGTGGCCAGGGCCTTGGCTGGTTTTGCTGTTTCCCTTCGCACACAGTCTTGGGAAGAAGTGGCTGTGGCTCCCAGGGCCTTTCACCAGCAGCCCTCTTGTTTTTCTTCCTACTGGGTACCTGCTAACTCTGACTTTGGCATCAGGCTGGCTGCAGTTTTTCCTGCAGTTGTCTGCCCGCTGTTGCTTTCTCTGGCCAGCTGTTCCAGTGATTAATCCTGACTTCATACCACATCTGACTCTGTGTCCGTCATACCTATAAAATACCATTTACAAACAGCTTGCCACCCCCTTCTGCCAAGCTTGTCCTTTCTAATGGGGTAATACTTCAGGTTCAGGTGACCACTGTGGGAACCTCACTTTGCTTCAAGAAAGAAAACCTAAGGCTGACTTAGCAGCTGCCTCAGACTGAGCTCACAGCGAACCTGCTGCCAAGCACAAACTGAAGACCCATTTCCAGCAACTAGCTCCCTAGAGATGTACCTCTGGGGCAGCTGATCTTCTTTTTAACCTGAACATATTTTGCTCAGTTTCTACATGAGGCAGGGAGGGAGTTGGATTTGGGTTGGGGTATAAAAACCGAATTGTTGGGGAAATAGCTTTTGATTGTTTAAAAGCTATCTAAAACTAGAGGTGGTGGTGGTGTCATGAGGAGTGTGATTGGAGGGTGCGGATGGAGCGGGAAAAACCACTTTTCAGTGGAGAGAAGGCACATGAATTCCAATGGTTGTGGAGAGGAGAAGCAATATTGTAATTGCCCTGTCCCTCAAAAACATACCTCATACCAGAAGACACTGAGGAAAGAGCAGAGGGGACCAGCCCTGGCCTGGCAGTGAGGAAGTCTCCAGAACCATCCGGGACTGTGCAGTGAGGGCAGCCTGTGCCCACCCTCCCCCCAGACTCCTTCTCTGTAAGATGACTTACTCTGAGGACGTATGGGTTTATAATATATGGTTATGTATTTAACTTGGGGACAATACTGTTTTATAGGCCAGCTATAAAAGTTGTTTTCGGAGCTTTAAAGAGATGCTTTAACTAAAACAAAGAGTGAGAGGGGATGTTGTTTCCCTGCTATCATACTGGATGTGGAACCCTGGCTGCTTCCATGGCTCCCTGGAGGCTTTTCCCACTTTCTGAGGATACTCAGTAGTATTGCCACAGCCTCCTCTTCTGCTACCTGAGCAAATCCCATAGGCCATTTTCTTAATGTGTGCTAGTAATGTGAGGAGTGAGGCCCCAAGGGTGATTGCAGCATGAGTTGCGTTATCTTCTGGAGTTCAGAGGAGTAGCAGGTACAGAGAATTGGTAGAAGGACCTGGGAAGGGAATTGAGGTGCCAAGGAAGAAGAGAACAGACATGGCAGGGCAGTCCTGCATCTGAGCATTAGCTTCAAGAGGTCTGTTCCTTTATTTGCCTTTTGGCCCAATGCTATTGATCCCATGCCTGAACCCTTTGGGAGATAGGAAAAACATCTGTAAGAGCTGTCCTCTGTGACATTGGGTCACAGTAATGTCCCCTATACCCACAGAGAGTATCCAAGAATCTTTGGCACCTGTGAGCTCAGCCCTGGGGATTCCGGGTTAGCTGATGAACACATTCCAGATAAGAATCCGTATAAACTGGTGGGCTTCAGTGATTGTTAATCTAATGATAGTGCCACAGACAGGCTTGGCAGCCTTGAGAACTAGTTTGCACTAGTCTGCCTGATGAGGATTTCTTTATAGATGCTACACCAGCATTTCTGATTTCGTGCTACTGTTGATTCCTTAGTTTGCAACAGGTTTGCAACAGTTTTGCAACAGGTTGATTCCTTAGTTTGCAACTAGGGACAATTTACTAATAAATCAGAAGTCCTCTAGTTTGAACAAACACATCTCAGTGTTCCTGATGGAATAAAGGAACCTCCATCTTAGGAGGACATTCCCTTCTTAGGAGTCCCCAGATTTTGATCAATTAGGTCAGTTAGATCAATTAGAGATGACTACCATCCCACCGCACAGGATGTTGGGGGTCTTTGCCTTGAAAATCACATACATAAGGCTGTCATGTTACATCTGTGGAGATTTGCCATTTTGTTCTACAGGTATGTTCCCTGGGATGTAGGCTGAGGTTTTAATCTCGCCATGGCTGGATCTTAACAGTGGTGATGGTAATATAGATGTAAGCACACAGCAGTTCTCTGTAAGCATGGTGACTTTTTGGATGTTAGCAGTAGAGAAGTAAGTGTATTTGCTAGAACATTATTTTGTTTTTTCCAAAAATAAAGACAAAACCATAGTGTAGACTTCTGCATTTTTTTATTTTTGACATCTTCCAATGGGTGTTTAAAAGAACTAGACTGTGGATAAGCCATAGCATGTCAAGAACCAGAAAGTGGAGAGAAGAGAGCAGGCAGGGGGAGGCAGACTATGCGTAGTCGAATAAGGGAGGGATTTTCTTGAGGCCGGGTGTCTTCAGTAGTCACTCAGCAGTGAAACACATGCTGTGTCAGCACTGGAGAGTGGGGGGGTGGGGATGGAAAAGATGAGCAGACCAGTCAGGGGCTTCTTCTGTTTCCTACCAGACTATGACAATGTACTGTACGGCTGGACCTACCTCATTCAATATTCTGTTGTGAGATCCATCCATACACATAATTCTCATTTGTTTATTCTCATCAGTTTATGTGTGCCTACTATACTTTATCCACTGTTCTGTTGGGAGATAGTTAAGTAATTTTTCCAGTATTTGCCTGTTATGAATATTGTTGTTTGAATGTTCTTATGAATGTCGTGGTGTTTATATCTGCATGCTTCTATTGGGAGAGAACTTGCTGGATCATAGAATAGGCATATGCTTATGTTTCGTGAATAAGAATTTCGGTTTCGGACAGAAGCGTCTGAGAGTTCTGGGTACTCCGTATCACTACTAACAATTGTTTCTGCTTCCCTTTTCACTCGAGCCATTTTTTTCCTTATGAGGTCATATCCTATGTTTGTTTCCCCAATGACTAGTGAAAATAATGCCTTTTTTTGGTTGAACATCGATTTCTGTTTGTGAAAAGCCTGCTAAATACCTACTCTTCCTTCCTGGCCTCTTTTTATATTGAGCTTTGGGTATCCTTCCTATCTTCCTGGTGCGTAGATGTCCCTTGCTGAGCGTATAGACTGCAGATACCTCTCCCCACCTTTGGCTCTCCAGTGATGTCTTAGTGTATTTTAATACAATCTAAGGCTTCATGATTCTTCTGTGGTTAGTGTTTTGTATACCTGTTTTATGAAGTCTTGCTTGCTCTAAAGTCAGATTACTTTTTTTATTTATTTGAAATTTTTTTTGTATAATGTATTTTGATCCTATTTTCCCCTTCCCTAACTTCTCCCAGACCCTCCTCACCTCCATAACCCCAACTTTATGTTCTTTTTCTCTCCTAAAGAATAATCAAAACAAATGAAATACCAATAAGATAAAAAAAAAATGCCAAAACAAAGGAGGCACCCACCCCTCCCCCACCCCCTCCCCTACAACCATCAAGTTAGTTTGTGTTGGTCAACCATTTCCGGGCGTGGGGCCTGCCTGGGTGTGCTTGATATATCCAGTGACACCCCACTGGAGAAAACTGGTTTTTCCTTTGCAAGTAGGTGTCAGTTGCAAATAGTGTCCATTTCCCTGTCTCATCGCTGGGACTCTGGCTGGCTGGAGCCTGAGTAGGCTGTGTCTATGCCGCCGCCAGCCGTAGTGTGTGGGTTCACATGTGCATCAGCCTTGCCGTGCTTGGAAGACTGTTTTCTTAGAGTCGTCCATCACCTCTGGCTCTAAGAATCTTTCTGTTGCCTCTTCTACATAGATCTTGAGCTTTGACGGGAAGGGTTTGATGAAGACATCCCATTTAGGATTGAGTGCTCCACTCTCTCAATTGTTTATAATCTCTTGATTCCAGCCATGCTCTACAAACACTTCAAAAGTTCTTATAGCTTGTGAACAAGTTTTCAATGTAAAATTGGCAACATTTTTTCATTTTTAAAAGATTACATGATACTAACACGACTTCAGTTTGTCTTATTATAATTGTTTTCCTTCTATTTTATGTATATAATCCTGTTTACATAAAGTTGTGTATTCTACTTTATCTCAGTGATCGCCAAAGTCAGTTTATTTAATGTTTGTGTAGTATTTGGACAGGTATACATATTTGCCCAATCTCTAGACATTGAAGCTGGTCTTATCTAGTTAGGAAACACTGCTGCCTTGCAGAAATATATTGTACTGAAGGTAACAAATAGAATGGCCATATTGATTCTGAGCCCCATCATTAGTTATTTTCACTTGTTTTTAATTGAGTCAACATTAATCCATCCCTTACAGTACCAATCTTTTTGTTTTTTAGTTTGATTGCTTTTCACACCATTATCAGCCACTGTGTTTTTAAAATACATAATTAAAACCCATAACCACTATGGTATAAAATTATTCTGAAATTTAAGATGATATTAATTGAAAAGCTGAACTTGAAGTGCTTTTTACAATTAAAAATTTTTAAATTTATTTCTTTTACTCAGTGGGTGGGCACGTGTCTGTCACCCTTCCTGTGTGGAGGTTGGAGGACAGCTTGTAGGAGTCAATTCTCTCCTTCTATCCTGTGGATCCCGGGGATTGAACCCATGCCATCTCACCTCCCCTGGGCTTGAAGTTCTGATAAGAGAGAAAATGTCATGGTTTCCTTTTACTTTTGGCCATGGTTGTAGCTAGAGTTTTCCTACCTGGCCCACAGTCAGGACAAACCTCTCTCACCTACCAGTCCCACAGCCGCTCAGACCCAACCAAGTAAGCACAGAGACTTATATTGCTTACAAACTGTATGGCCGTGGCAGGCTTCTTGCTAACTGTCCTTATATCTTAAATTAATCCATTTCTATAAATCTATACCTTGTCACGTGGCTCGTGACTTACCGGCATCTTTACATGCTGCTTGTCCTGGCGGTGGCTGGCTGTGTCTCCTTCCACCTTCCTGTTCTTTTCTCCTCTCTGTTAGTCCCGCCTATACTTCCTGCCTAGCCAA